>JAIUCV010000018.1:2931595-3239530 GCA_026724425.1 Erythrophleum ivorense | reverse complement strand
TTTGCAAAGTGTTCAAGAGCTCTACACTTTTTCTACTTAGGGTTCATTCATTTTTCTTGCAATTTCTTTGCTTTCTTGGATGGGAGGTGCATGTGGGAAGCTCTCTAGGGGTCTTAGGAACATGTTTAAACATTTAATTAAGTCTAAGAACATTCATATAAAATCAGATTTGCAAGGGAGCATTTGGATCCCTAATGGTTCTATCTTGTCTCTTAATGCTCCTTTCTTGATTCTATTGGTTCCTTCTTAATCCTTGCTATCTAAAACCTCTAATCCCTCCATAAATTGGGCAGAAAACAGCCCCTAAGAATTGGGGCTCATGGTGCCCAAATTCGTGCAAGAGGAAGGGGGGAGGGGAGAAGAACTACCAAAGAATGGAAGTTTTACCTTGTTTTCTTGCTTTTCTTTGCTTGTTCTTCCACTTGGTTGGCTTGCTCCCTCAATTTTCGAAATTTCCCTCTCTGTTCTGCCCCCAAAACAGCACCAAACTCTCCATTAAAACCATAGAAACAAAGCTTGAGAGGAGGGGAGCAAGTTTGAAGAAGGAAGGATATGGAATTTCTTAAAGTTTCTTACCTTTTTCTTGAATCTCTTCCTCCAAAATCCTCCTCCTCTTGTGCGCCTAAGAAGCTGGAGTTTTCCTCTGAAATTGGGCAGAAGCAAGTCAGTCTTAGAGAGGAGAGAAAGAACGTGGATAAGAAGGAGCTAAAAGGCACTTTATGCAACTTTTTACTTTTACATTTTAGTCCATTTTCTTGGCTTTTTTCATTTTAGACTCATATCAACTCCTTTTTGAAATCCGTCTTTTCCATCATATTCCTTAGGCTCTTAATCATAAGAATTGCCTTTGGAATCACTCAAAAAGGATCTAAAATCATTCCGAACCATTCGGTCAAAGTTTTGGTCAACTTTTGCCGAAATTGCTCACCGGAGGGGTTTCAACTGTTTTAGGGGTTCCCATGGTTTTCAGGGCCTCTGAGAATCCCGGAAAGCTCAAATTTTCCATTTAAAAAGCCCTCCTATGAGATTTCAAAATTTTCCAAAAATTACAAAAATGCCCCTACTTTCTTCGGAAAATTTTCTGAGCTCTTCTGGCTCTGGTTTCTGGGCATCTCAAATCTCAAATCCTCATTTTCTAATATTTAAAATTTTATCATAATTTTAGTTGGCCCCAATTCCTTCTATTTCAAAGACTTCCTTTTATATTTGGCCCATTTCTTATGTTTACGGAGAAATTGAACATTGCATTTCTCACGTTTACGGAGGGACCGGATGTTACAAAGGTAGCTCTCCATCTCATTCTCTTTGCATTCTTGTATGCATATGTATGTCTTAGTGTGCTTGCATACATTCTTGATGCTTGATGATATGCCACTTGATCCTTGTTGTGCATTGGTACCAATGAGTTGTCTTGAATGACTATGGTTGTGGAAAGAGCCCATAAGGGTGAGGTGATACCAAAAGTCCCTTGAATGGGTGAGGCAAAGTCAAAAGTCTCTAGGCCAAGGGTGAGGCAAATCCAAAAGTCCTAAAAATGGGGGTGAGACTAAAACCAAAAGTCCCTAGGGCATGAAAGTAAGCTTGACATGTGAATATGGCATAGAATGGAATTTATTGCACACTTTATGCTTGTATGGTTATGCATTTGGTATATGTATGCCTTGAATGTGGTGTGAATGGGGTGTGTGAGCTATTGAGAATCTTGGAATCTCACCCCCCCTTTCCCCTTCATCCTTGAATTGTCTAGGTGGTGTTCCAAGTCAAGGAGATGCAAGCCAAGAACATTGAACATCTTTGTTTTGGTGTATTATGTACTTTAAATGGTGATTAAATGTCAAAGTAATGATGTATGTAATCCTTTTGTGATGTAAGACCATGGGCAAGTGTAAAATGATGTATGAATATGATGTACACTTTATATGACACTAAATCTCTAGTATTGTGCAAATTGGCTTTTGGATGGCTTGATGTAACTGTGCATAAATAGATGTTGAGAGACCAAAATGAGTTGCATGAGGTTTAGGATCACTTGGGCAGCCTCCACAAGTCATATTTGTGCTTTGAAACTTGCTCAAGGGGGGTGCCAATTCAAGAAGAGGCCATTTGGTGCAAAGTGACTCTTGGTAGGAAGCAAAAATGACCATTTCATGAGGCTATATCACTTTTTGTCCAAATGAACTCTTCTTGACCTGAAATTTGACATGCATCTAGAGCTTATTGAGAGATTTTTGAGAAGCTAAATTTGGTAATTTTTGGAGGTCTGTGGAATATTTAGCGAATTGTTGAAATTGGAAAATTTTCTGGTTTTGGTCCTTGGTACTGTAGCACTGGTCTGAAATTGAATTCTGTCACTCATGGGGCAAACGATGTCCAATTGCCACGAAATTTCATACAGAGAAACTAGACATTCACAGTAACTTGTTCCAACTTGAAGCACCTCATTTGGAGTTCTAGAGAGGGGAGATATGAATTTTTGAACATTCTGTCCAGTATCAGGACCCTTACCCGACTTAATGTACTGTTCTATTGAATTTCGAGACTTTGGGTACCTGAACTGGTCTGAAAGATTTTTTTCCTCTAGCTAACATCCACATATTTCCATATTGGTATCATTTACATGGATTGGATTTTTGTGGAATTAATTGAACATTTTCAAAGTTTGCTACAGAATCTGTGACAGCATCAGGAGGTAGTTTTGACCCCTGGACATTTTCGGATGTCAAACGCCCTCTGTGATGGGTGTTATGGTCTGTACATATTTTTACTATGAAGTAGACATCCGTAGCTTTCCATAATGGGCAATAATGTGTGGTTTTTATTTTTCTAGAATTAGTTATAATTTTTTGAAGTTGTGCCAGAAAGGGGCCAAATCTGGCCGAAAATAAACCTCCATATTCTAAGTTCCATTTCGGTTTCCATGAGTTGTGGGCCAATTTTGGTGATGTAAATGAGTTGTATGTATGTTATTAAATATGAGAATGTGATGTATGGACTCATATGGTCCGCGTGACACCGAATGGAATTTTCATACGCTACGCAACGCGAAATAAGGCATTATTTTAATGCCATCTTCCATTCCCTTTTGTGCAATTCATCATGGGAAACTTAGAAATGATAGGAAGCAAGTTAGAAATATATGGTGTTACAGTTTCAATCTAATTGAATTAAGTAAAATGAAATTAAAATAAAGTTCCTAAATTCTACCTAGTTAGATGAATTATGGGTGGAGGATGGTCCTTGTGACTAGCTTTGGAATTGTCCCTTGGTGTCCACTATCCCTATCCTAATCCAATTATGATTAATTCTGACCTAAGAATTCCTAATTGTGTTCATAACAATTGTATATTGAGTTAACACGCAAGAATTAAGATATTAACAATCCAATGTTGAATTGAGAACTCAACCTTGCATCAAATTGCTAATTCTTGTTTTAGGACCAATGAACACCCAATTTGATTGATTAACTGATTAATTAGCCTCTGAACCATCATCCAAAATGTTTAATTAAACAACTAAACACCAATGAGTCCCCAAATTAAACAATTAAATATTCAATCTCTCACATGCATTTCATCAAACACCTTGATTGCATACATAGGTAATTGTAAGAAATTGACAAATTCAGTATTTAATCCAATCAATTAATCAACAAAAGACTTCCTAATTAGTGTCTAAACAGCCACTAATTATAGTTACACAAATTCTCAATCAAATACAACTTAAACAAGATAATATATGAAAGAGAGAAAGTGTAGGAAAAATAGAAATCCTTAGCCATATTTTTGAGTTCTTCCATGGATTCAAGCTTCAACTCAAGAGCTTCCTTTTAGCTAGCCACAAATGGAGATTAGAGCTTCATTTTGGTGAGATGGAGATGGAGAATGGAGGATGGAATGGAGTGGGGAGGGTGAAGGGATGATCTGGACGTGGAAGCTGGACGATGGGGGCGTGCGAATGGATGAATGGTGGCGTGAATGTCTTCCTGGACGAAGGTGTGCATGTGTTTATCAATCCTTCTCATGTGATTCTTTTATTTTTCACGTGCTCCCTTCATTTCCAATTGTCTGAAGCCTCTTTTTTTCCTCTTTATACGTATAATATGAGATGCCTTCTTTTCACGTGCTATTGATGTGCTTCATTTATTCTTTTTCCATGTGCTCAGCTTCTCCTTTTAATAGATCACGAGCTTGCATTGTATGTGAGTATGGGCCCTAACTTCTTATGCTGAAATGTTAGAATATAATAAAATAAAATCCATGCTTCACTATCTTCAAGTCCAGATGTAGCTTCCTCTTCATTTTTAGCTCTAGCGTCTTCCTTTTTCACTCCAACGTGCAGCTCGTGCTTCTTGTTTCTGCTGCATGCAGCTTATTCTTCTCTCTTCCTTCACCACGTTCAGCTTGATAATCCAGTGTCTTCATGCTTTTGTCCCTAGACTGGAGCATTCTGCTATTCTGGAGCTGCATCTTCCTCACGTGAACCTCTGTTCTGCTTGATTTTGTGAGCTACTGCACTTGTGTATAAGAATGGACCCCACTTTAGCCTGAACTTCCTAAAGCCCGTAGCTTATTCATCTCATCAGCTCACCTATCTCGTTTCTTCTTCAGCTCGAGCTATATGCTTCATGTTTCTTCTCCAGCTAAGCTCGAAGCTTCTCATTCGTTGTTTGGCGTCTTTTTCTCCTTCACCACGTAACTTCTTCTTTTCATTCTTCACGTTCAGCTCAACGTCTGTTCCTTCCTTTTGTTACGTGAAACTTCTCATCTTCGTGGCTTCCCTGTAGCCTTTACGTTAACTTCTGCATGCTCTTGTATTTTCATTTTCCTTCACTAAACCATAGTTCATCCATGCAGCTTAAGCTTCCACGTCTTCTTCTATTTTATGCTGCTGCCCCATATAAGTATCTTCCATGCATCTTAACGTGTTCTAACCTCTCCATGCAACTTCTTCATTTCCATTGCGCTGGTTTATGTTTTGCTTCCAGCTTCAACTAATTTCTTCCCACACAAGCTCAAGTTCACTTCATTTCTAGCGTTGTTCTCCAACTCGTTTCATTCCTCCATGCTTCTTATTCAGCTGCTTCTTCGTTTTGTGGCTTCATGTTCCATCCAGCACGTAGAAAACATGTGGTTCCTCTCCTTCATTCCTTCACACATTCTTTGCTTGTTTCCTCTTCATTCAGCCCGTGACAATCCAGGTTGTGTATGTTTCTTGAACCTAAAGCTTGGTTGCTTCCTTCTTGTTTCTGCTTCTCTTCATTCAGCTCGTGTAGCTTGCATGAGAGCTGCCCAAACTCTTGCTTCATCCACGTTCTCTTCTATGTGTGCATGACTCCTTCTTCCCAGCTGCCTTACGTGTTTGTTGTGTGCTCTAACTGAGAGATTGTGTTGCTGACTTCATGAGACAACCTGAGCCTTCTTCATGTTTCTTCTCCTTACATAAAACTCGTGCTTCCTCCTTTATTTCAGCGTTGTTCTTCTTTTCATTCTGCCCAAACTTTTCTTTTAATGAATCATGAGCTTGCATGTGCATATAAGAGTGCTTAAGGCTTTTTTTCTCTTTAACCTCCAACCCATACTTTTGTTCAAGTGAGCTCCTTCACATGTTTTAATCTTCATAAATCACGTTGCTTCTCTTATTTAGCTCATTCCAGCCCTCAAGTTCTGCCTCTAAGCCATGGCTGCTGCACGAGTCCCATTTAACTCATAAAACCTTCCTCTCTTCTCACTCTCAAACCTTCTTCTTCTTGCTTCGTGAACTTTCTTCTTGCTGCTCCTCTTTTTGTGTTTTTAATGTCTTTTCCTTTCATTCATTTGCTCAAGTTTGCATTGAAAATCTGCACAAAAAGAATGGAAATGATGAAATAGAAATACTTACAAAATACATTTAAAAAGATTTATGCATTAAAATTCAAAATTTTGTAAATAAAATTCCTTGAGTGCAGAAATGGCTATTAAAATAAAATCTCATCTAATTAAACCCCTAAAGCCATATTTGGATATTAAAATGCTTAAGATAAGGAGAATAAAATATATAAAATTCATGCTTATCACTTTCCCATAGATATTGCTAGCTAAAAACATCCTTTTGTATCCATTGGAATGGATAAAATTATCAAATTCTAGCCCCAACAACATGTTTTGGTTATAACATAACCTAGCTCTGCTTTAGGCCTAAAAGTGAGTTTTTTTTTGTTCTAAAAATTTCATAACCTCTTCCTTTTTGTTTTAGGACTTGAAATTTGGCATACATGACTTTAAGACATTAAAAAAACACCATAAAAATTTTAGGAAAATTCGGACAGCATCTCCCTAATATTTCCATTTTCCAAAAAATTACAATCTTTGTGTTTTTCAAAGTTCCAGCACATAACAAAAATGGATAAGCTCATATGGCCTCCATAGTCAATATATAAACTCCATTCCTAGGCCTTCATATTCAACATATATACTCCATTTCTAATGTTCCATATGCTGTCCAAAAGTGACTCATAGCTAGGGTTTAACAAAATTTACTTAAACCATGTGATTTTCAAGTGCAAGGTGGAGAAAACTTACTCTTTAAGCTTAATCATTACTTCCTTTGCTTTTCTCACACTAAAATCCCTTCTTTTCCCACTTAGAGCTACATTCCACCTTGAAGAAAAGATCAAGATGCAGCTGCCCTTGGAGAAAATGGTTGGAGGATGAAGAAGATGAAGAAATTTGGAGAAGAATAGTGGTAGTTTCACTTGATTTCACTTCCTCTCCTACCTTTTCTTCCTTGCTCTCCTTCTTCACGTTTTTCTCTCCCTCTCCCTTGTGTGTGATGTGAAAATGGTGGAATGGAGATGAAGGAAATTAACTTAAATGAAGTTAAATGATTATACCAAATTTGGACCCTTGGATCAACCTTTACAAGATCAAATCTTAGCATTCTATTCCTTTTTTTTATGTTCTAATTTCATGACTAAATATCTTCTTCCAAAAAATTCCTTGGCCACACACTTGGATGCGTATTCTTAGCCCTTAAGTTATGGTTAGTAACCATGATTAATTTTCTTAACTCAATCATGGTCAATTTTTAACACAACCATGGTTAATTTCTAACCTAACCATGGTTAATTCTTTAAACTAACTAAAATCATTTTCTTCTTTCCTTTTTATTTTTTATTTATGTTTGGGTTTCATCTTCTTTAAAATCCCTAATTATATCTTCTTTTCTCTTATTGGGCCTTTAGAATCGGCTATTAGGCCTTACAACAGTCTAAAAATTAGTGTTTGGGCCCAATTAAGGTTTTACAATACAATACGTACCTTTAGACTTTCTGAAATTTATAAATATTGTTTCCTTTATTTTCTAGCCATACTGAGCCTCAAACATGGATCAAGGGCTCTCAAACTCGATCCCCATAAATTTCAGTGTTAATCGAACATCCAGATCTTTAGGTGTAATTTTCACCGTTCTGTATTATGATTGTGCACTAAAATTTTCATTTATTATAATTTAGTCTCTGAAATCCTTCAGGGTTTCTTAGCCCTTTATCTATTTCTATTTCTATAGTTGTTACAACTTCCTTGTTCTATTTTACACATGGCTACTGATTAGGCTAACCGGATCTTAGACCTGATCCCGCTTGGCCATCCAGACAATATGGCGTCATTAGACCTATCTCATCAAACAGGGTTTAACCGTGGGTCCTGAATTTCTTAGATTCCTGCCCAATTTTTTGATATTTGTGCCTAAAGCCATGAATAGAGGGTGAAACTAGGGTTCCCTGAACTTTCGGGCAATTTATACATTTTTCCTGACACATAACTTTTCTTTGTATTTTAGTCTCTAGCACCTTCATACTTAACTTTGAAGACTCTTTGGGACCCCCTTTTTTTATCTATTTTGGTTTCAATTTCAAGGCACCTCTGGCCTTGACTCATCATTATTTGTGATCTAGAATATTATTCTAATTTTGTTGGACCTTAATTTACTCTATTTAGGGGACTTCCTTTTGTATCCAGTGAATTTCGCACGTTGACAGAGAAACCGTATGTTATGTTTCTCGCATTTCCTTACGTTTTCTTGCATTTTCAATGGACTAGATATTACAACGTGAATCACAATTTCAAGATAAAGTTCAATACCAGTGTTCTCATTATCAAGAGGCAGGGCATAATAGAGTTAGGTATAAAACTCCAAATCCTTCTTTATCCTGATGTTATAAAAGTAGCTCATGGGTGGCTATATATTGGTATTTTCTGAAGGAAGTGGTTAGTAGTATTTTAAATATGTGAAAGTTAGGCTCTCTTTGTACATGGGCAGATACAACCTATTTTTGTTTGAAGGTCCAAAAGTTGAGCTCTTTTATACATGGGTAGACAGAACTTATTTTTTGAAGTTATGGAAGTTAAGGTCTCTTTTATACATGTTCAGACATAACTAATTTTTTTGTACATGCATTAGAGATAAGTAAAGGTTCTTTATAGTGATTATAGGGAAGTAAAGTCCGAATTTGTTAGACTATTGGCAATGTAATACAAATAGAAAGTAATAAAAATGAAGCTTTATGTTACAAGTGCTATGTGTATGTAATATTTGTTTATGTCTACTTTGTGTGCATAGTTTATGAAAAGAATTTATAGTATATTAGTATTTGATTGAATTGATTTTTAAAGCCTTCACTGCAAGGTTTAGGTGTAGGCATTTTTGCGCATTTTTGCGCATTTTTTCCCTCCATACTATGCCATTTTTTATTAATTTTGCAACTTTTCTTTCCCTTATATAAGTGGATGTTGACATGTAGGACATGCATTTTCACTTTCAAAAATAAGATTTGTTGTTGCTTATCATAAGTTGATCATTTTTAACTTTCCTTGAGGTCTAGAGCAAGCAAAGTAAAAATCCCTATATAGTAGACCACACGTTTTCATCATCTTGTACTCAATGATGAGTCCACGCATGAAACTCCTACACTTGAAGTACTTAAGTCATTTTATTTCAAGGGCATGGCTGAAAAGAATCTAAATGCAACCGCTATTCATTGTTGCATTAGAATTCTAGCTTATTTTACTAATCTTCATGTGAATCACAATTTTAGCTGTAGCCAACATTGCTATCTTGCACTCCCTATGCCTGATTAATGAAATAATGTAACACCATATATTTCTAGCATGCTTTCGATCATTTCTAAGTCTCACATGATCAATTGAACAAAAGGGAATGGACAATGACATTAAAATAATGCCTTATTTCGCGTTACATAGCGTATAAAAATTCCATTTGGTGTCACACGGACCATATGAGCTCATACAACATGTTCTCATATTTAATTACATACATACAACTCATTTGCATATCCAAAGTTGGCCCACAACTCGTGGAACACAAAGGGGACCATCAAATTCACACTCTTATTTTCGGCCAGAATTTCAATTTTTCTGTCACAACTTCGGAAATTCATAACTAAATCCACAAAATTCGAAATCCAACAAAATTTACCATTCCAGAAAGCTCTAGATGTCTATCCCATGATAAAAATAGTTTCAACTCATGAAACATTAAGGAGAGAGCATTTGACATCCGAAAAGCCACTGGGGTTGCTGCTGTCTGGGCCACTGGTTCAGTTTACTGATAGGAAGTTTCAAACTTTGTAACTAATTCTAGAAAAATTGAAATCATTCATTCTTGGCCATTTTAGAAAGCTACACATGTCTAATTTATTCTAAAAATATGCCCAGGCCATGAAACATAACACAGAAAACGTTTGACACGCGAAAAGGGGTTAAGGTTCGGACAGCTACTGGTACTGATGCAAGTGTCTGCTATGAATTTCGAAAATGTCCAATTAATTTCACAAAAATCCAATCCATGCAAATAATACCAATTTGGAAATCTATGAACGTTAAATTTATGGTAAAAATAGACTCAGACCAGAGAAAGTACGCTTAGCTACCTAAATTCAATGGAACAGTGACTCAGGTCGTGCTGAGCTACTGTTACTGTCCCAGAAATTCAAAAATTCATATCTCTCAGCTCAGACCTCCAAATGAGGTGCTTCCAGTTGCTACAAGTTACTGCAAATACCTAGTTTCTAGCTATAAAATTTCGTAGCCATTGGACCACGTTTGCCCCTCGGATGACACAATTTCAAAACTGACCAAATGAACAGTACCAGTGCAAATCCGAAATTCTGATACCAACTTTGAAAAATCATAGAAAATTCCACAGACCTCCAAATGACCTGATCTTTGGCTTTCCAAAAAAATCTAGGCAAGATATACTTGCATGCAAAATTCCAAGTCAAGAAGAGGTCATTTGGTCAGATTTTGCCATAGCTCAAGCTTATGGCAATTTTGATCCCAACAAGAGGCAACTTTGGTTCAAATGAGCCATCCCTGGTTCCATACACATTTGAGCAACTTAGAAAGCATAAATATAGCATAAATAAGTCCCTCATAAGGTCTGAACTCTCATGCAACTCAAATTCATCATGCCACTTCCATAAACATACATACACAAATGGGCTCCCAAGTGGTCAAAATACATAATTCTACTCATTAGACTCTATTCTTGATACATACACTAACTTTACATAGTTTTACACTTGTTCAAAGTGTCATGGCTCAAAAATAACATTTACATATCTACTTTTACATTCTAGTCATCATAGTATATCAAAATATAAAGGTTTGCCAAGAGATGGAGATTCAAGCTCCTTGGCTTCCATCCTTTGGGTCTTGAACTCCACCTAGATCATATGAGATGAGAGAAAGGAGGGGGTGAGATTCATTGAATCTCAATAGCTCATACACCTATTCAATCACATTTTCAAGGCATATAACATGTCAAGGGTACAAGTATGCAACTACTCAATCCATGAAGCATTCAATTTCCACATTTTTATGTCACAAACACATGTCAAGAATAAGAATGAGCTCTAGGGACTTTTGGGTTGGCCTCACCCCATTTCTAGGACTTTTGGATTGCCTCACTCTTGGTTCTTGGGACTTTTGACTTAGCCTCACCCATCCAAGGGACTTTTGGCCTTGCCTCACCCATGCCATAAGACTTTTGGCATCTCCTCACCCACATTAAGGGACTTTTGGCACTACCTCACCCTTCTGAGCCATTTCCATCATTCAAAGACATTCAAGAAAGCATATTGGTACCAAAATAGCAACATAGCATCAAGTGGCATGTCTCAAACATATAAACATACACACAAGCACACAATGACACCATATGCAACAAGAAAATGCAATAAGAAAAGGTGGAGAGCTACCTTGGTGCAAATTCAAGCTTTATTTTGCTTGTTTCTTCTCCTTTTCGGTGCCACAAACACAAGAAGGTGGGATTGGATTTCTTTGGCCTATTCACAATAAACAACACTAAATTATACTCTTGGAACAAATTATGACATCCAACTCACTCTTAAGACTACACTTTGGTCTATTTGTCACAATATGGTTCCATTAAGGACCTAATGAAGCAACTACCATAATTAACATTCTTGGTTCCATTCTCTTGCCATATTTAGACCTCTTGACCTCATTTAAGGTCCTTGAAGCCATCACACACTCACTTTCACAAACCTAGGTCCATGTTGCTTCATAAGGTTACATTATGGAAGCCATTGCCTCATCTCCCAACCTAAGGCTTCTAAATTTTTTCCAAGGGTTTCTCCTATCTTCTTTTATCATATAAAGTCCCAAATCAAGTTTGGAACCATTTAAAATACTCCCTAGCTATCTCTAAGGGTCTTGACCTAGTTATGCTTCCATTAAAAATCCATGGAGTTTGGGATTTTTCCTTAATGGATGGGGCACTTGGGAGGCTCCCTAGGAGTCTTAGAAACTCAAACAAACACTCACATATGATGGGGAAGTCTTGAATCAACCCAGATTTTAACTATGTTCAACCACCCTACACTTTTCCAACTTGAATTTTACTAGTTTTTCATGCATTTCTTTGGTATAATCCATCTTCCCATGCCTTAGTTTGATGGATTCTTTTAGATTATAAAATAGAAACTCTTCCCTCTTCATGGTTCTGGTTGAGACATCCTACCATGGAAGAGGAGATGGAGAAAAAGAAGCAACAAAGGGAGAGAAACTACCTTGCAATCAAGCTTCCTTCAAGAGCCCTTCCTCTTCCCTCTTTCTCCTCCTTAAATTTCGAATTTCCCTCCTCTGATCTGGACCCAAATCAGCACCAAAAAATACATTAAAACCATGGAAAGATGAAGCAAGAAGGGGAGGATGAAGTTTCAAGAGGAAAGAGCATGAAAACCTTACACTTTCTCATCTTTTCTTTAGCTTTTCTTCCTCCAAAATTTCCTCCCTTTGTGTGCCTAAGACAGCAGCTCCATTTCTGAGTTTTGGGCAGAAGAAAGTCGGTTTAGAGAGGGGGGAGCTGAACGTGGCTTAAAAAGGGAGTTTGGAAGCTTCTTTTGTGCACTTTGTTTCCATTTTTGCCCTTCCATAATAGCATTTCAAGTTTGGCTTCGTTTTAGCTCCTTTTTGAGAACTGTCTTTTCCATCATAAAATTAAGATTCCTAATTTAATAAAATGCCTTTGGAATCACTCAAATCGGAGCTAAAACCTTCCCGAACGAACCGGTCAAAGTTTAGGTCAACTGACGTCTGAAAGAGTACACCGGAGGGGCTTTACCAGTCCCGAGGCTTCCCATGGTTTTTGGGGCCTCTGAGAACCCTGGGCAACTCAAAATTTCCATTTAAAAAGCTCTCCTAGGTGTTTTTCTAAAATTACACTTATTTACGAAAATGCCACTAGCCTTTCGGCAAATTTTTCGAATCACTCCGACCCTAGTTTTTGGGCAACTCAAGGCTCAAATCCTCGTTTTCTATTATTTAAAATTTTATTCAAATTTTATTTGGCCTTGAATCACTCATCTCAGGGGACTTGCTTTTCAAACTGGCCCGTTCCAGCGATTGTACGACGTACCGGGCGTTACAAATAACAACAACTAGCTAGGCTTATGGGATTTATAACACACATCTTCTTGAAAATGATCAACTAAATATTGCCTTTGTTGGTATTCGACATGCTCGCATGCAAGTGTGTATTACTGGCTTGAAGAAGGGGCAGCTGAAAGCATTGACCCATTCATTTGATAGGCTTGTTTTAGGCTCAAGGCTACATGTGAGAAGCTGAAGAAGGTCCTCGATGCAGATCCATAGGCACCTCTGAACTCTAAGGATTCATCAAACTGGAAAAGGATGTCAAGGGATTCAGCTTATGTGAGGATTTTGAGCAACTAAGTGTTTAGATTTTGGATTGTGTTTGTTATTGATGGAACTAAAGTTTAACAAAAATCTTCACTAACTATACTTTCTGTCTATATTTTTCATGATAGTAAACATAACTTGTAATAAATAGGTTAGTGTAAGAATGGAACAAGTAATTGAAGTTTTAAGCCACAAAAAAAAGAAGCACTAAACCACTGTTAGCTTCTAATAGGTATGATTGTCATAAATGAAAAGAAATTCCTTCCAATCAAATATGTTGATTTAAACACAAGTAAAAATGCTAGATAAAGAGTTCAATGTTCATAAAGTAGGGTAGAGGAATGATTTCATCAGAGGTATACAAATATATCAATAATCAAACTTGGTGAGGCACACAATAAAACCTCAACTCCACATATTTCACATTTGGATGCCCCTTCTATCATAGGTTTTCCATAACTAAGAAATACAAATAGAAACACTGATCTCTTACATCCCTCACAACAGTAAAGCTCTATTTAGTGCTCCACGTACCATCTTGCATATTGTAGTATGGAAGCTAAAAATTGTAATAGAAGACTGATATTACTACCATATGTTAGCAACCATATGTTGAGAATGGAGCACTTGTGTATAACACCAAACAACAATCCACCATTAGCATGTCAACAGAAAGAAAGGGAAAAAAATATAGCCAAATGATCAATTATTTCAAAAAGTTAATTAAGAACAAGTTCCATGCACAAGTGGTCCATTACAGCATTGCATATTCATAACCAATTTTAAGAGAATTTATGCTCTTTTTTTAAACTTGTGAATCCTCGAGCAGGGAGCTTTTCTCCTCCGGTTTTCATTTTTGTGAATCCTTGTTGTTCATAATCTAATGGTATAGAGTTTTAGGACTATTACTATGAAATTTAGGGGTATTACTACTAGATTTAAGCACATTTCCATCTACTTTTAGGGACCTTTTAGAGTATAATTACTAGTGTTATTTAGGCCTGTTACTACAGATTTTAGAGATATTACTAAGTAGACTTTAAGGAATTTACTACCATATTCAGGCTTTTAGGATGTTAATGGCAAGTTTAGTGACATGACTCAGTGAACCTTAAGAAAATAGACGATTATGTCAGCAAAAAAAAGCAACTCAAGGAATTTCATAATCTTATTATAATCATAATCAAATATTTACAACCATCAGTTTACAAGGCTGACAGAATGCTTTTGTCCGTAACTACAATAGTACAAAGTTTTGGGGAGAAAACTATCAATGCATCACGACTTTCTGGTTTACTTCCCTTAGATTGTTGCCTTTGTAGCTGCCATTACATCACCATAGCACTTGTTCAGTGGATGGTTCACTAGGTCCCATATGAGTTAGATACGAAATACATCAAACTCTTCCTGAAACCACAACCATTTTCCTATGAGCCACCAGGCAGTAAACTATAATAAACAATAAAAGAGATACTCAAACTGGAGTATATGTTAGCATGGCGAGCCCTTCCCACTTAGGTTTTGGTTTCCTAGTCCACAGTTGCAAGTATTTTATGAAATAAATTCCACAATCATCAGTGAGCAATAAATGAGATATCATAAAGTCAGATTTATACATGTAGTACTACAAATACTAAAAGTTCAAAGTAATTCACTAACATATTTGGTTATTGGGATAACTCAACGTATTTCACGCTAACAATTAGGCTTGGCACCATGAATTTCTCAGGTTTCAACAGCTTTAATAGTATGGCCAACTGGTCTTTCTATTATATCACCCAGATAGTATTACACACAAATTAATAATTACAATTAACTTTAAAAACTACATGTTAGTAAAACACAACATAATTTTATCGTGATGTGGGCCATCTTCTTCTAACCTGCATTAGTCCTTTGACTTAATGAGTTAATGATGTACAGAATGCATGCATGAGGATCTAGAGCAAAGCGTAACATTAGTTCAAAAATAGAATAGGGGTGAATGCCTATAACCATTTCCAAATGACCAACACTTTCCAGGGAACAGGCCAACAAAAATAATAAATATCCTACAAGTACGTTACCAAGGTGCAGTCCATTAATGTATAGCCCACTTTGTCTAGCCACAGTTTTTCTAGCAAATCATCCACATTGTACTACCTTATAGGTTTCAAGAGAGTTCTCTACACCAATAATTTCATAAAGTGTATCAAAGCAGGACTTAAAGCAAAGGATCATTAATGGTGATATGAAAGGAAAGACATATTAGTCACCATGAAATCCTCATCTAGAATATGTCATTTGATAGTCAAGTTCTCCCACTTTTGGTCTTTTATAAGCACTCTGAACACCATGGTTATCACCTACACACACCCAACAAAGGAAATTATAAATAATCACTTTTAAAAGCATTACAGTAGTCAAGGCATGCAAAAGTTAAACGCATCGATATACTGATCCACTTCCGTCCACCAAGGCATTGGCACTCAGCACGGGTGAGATAAAAGTCAAATAAATCAACTACTATCTTACAAAGCAGGCACATTCACTCACTAATATTAGTACATCAAATACATTTCTAATGTCAGTGACATCAAATGAAATCACCAACATAAATTCTGCAAACATATGAATTTTACCATACTAATGCAAATATTCATTGCCATTTGCCTAAGTAGCATGTGAAGTGCAACATTCATATGCTCTTTTTCTCTTTCTCTATTCAAGTGTTAAACACTTCCTCCATAGATGGTGACCATTTGATAACCTTATGATGTTGTCTTACTAACCTACGTGGGTGTTTTTGTCCTTCAACTTTATCCTTCAGGCTAGGGGCATATGGTGTTTTCCTCTTCTTCAACTCAATCCCACTAGCATTTATGGATGATTCATCTAATTCATCATCCTCCCCATATCCTCTTGACATGCGACTAGGTGATGCAGCTACTACTTCTCCATCCCCTGCCTTATCACCAACCACGTTACCTGCAGAGGTTCCCTCCATGTCACCCATAAAAATCACTTCATGGGTAGGGCTTGTAAGTTCTGTCTACAGTATCAAAAGGTCTTCAACAAAGCCGTGAGCAAAGTTCAAGAGTCTTTTATACATTTCCTTAATATTCTACAAGGTTCCTATAATAATAGTTAGTTCAAAGATGCCTAAGAACCTTTAACACAATAGATATTTAGGGAGAATTAGAGTTGAGGATCTTAATATGGAAAAAATTCATTTGTAAGACCTATTACCACTAACTTAAAGAAAACCCCCTTAAACCTAGTGGTAATAGGTCCTTCACAATAGAAAAACCTTATCTCTAATTCTCCCTTGAGTTGATTCAAATATAAGAAGCGGTATCAGATGGTGAAAAGCAGACTCCGAAGGGAGTGTATGTGGGCCTTTGGTATTAAAGATTCCCTGCATCATAATATCAGAATAGTTGACAAATAATCAAATAATTGTATAAGCCTATGCAGTAGTTTACCTATGTTATCATATATAACCAAATAGAAAGTAGCTTACTTGAACATGCTCCTTCTTAAGCTTAACCCTTTATTGGATACATTGTTAGGTCCAAAATTTGATAGCATTAACATTACTAGGAGCAACTATATCTCCAAAAGGAAAATGCTATAAGAAAAAATACTAACTAAAATTGAACTTATTAGATGTGTGAAATAATAGGTCAAATAAATATACAGGTAACAAACCATACCATCAGGGGTGGCAAACATCCTCTAATGCTCTTCTCCTCTGCTCCTTTATGTGGAGCTATTTTGAAGCTTACCACTTCCTTTACAAAAGTAAACAGGACAAATTTTGACCAATCATATGTGTCTGCATGATCAATGTCCACAATTCTAGGAAGCAGTTTATCATTCACGTATAAGCTAGATGTCGGACATAGGAATGTCCCTAAGGTAAATAGCAAAAAAGTCCACTTGAAGTCTCTACCAACCTTGCCTCTTAATATAATATCTTTCAAATCCTTCAATTTTTTCCCTTAAACTTTCTTCTGACTACAGTTATGCCTTCTCCCTTTGAACTACCAGGTATAATCTAGCCACCAATGGAAATGCCCATCATGCCATGGACATTTTAGGTTTCAAGCGGTACTCATTTACCTCTGATTGATAGCGATCTAGTTAGAATATCAAAGGCTACAACAAGCCCCATGCATAAGTCCCTTGACAAAGTTTAGAATACCAAATCTAGCAATTTTTCAAACCCTATTTCCTCTATCAATTTATTACACACATTGCTATTTCTAATAAATTCTACGGCTTTCTTAAACTAAGAGGGCGAGAACCTTATCCCAAATGGTATCTATAAAACATAAATAATTTAATAAAATAGCATGAACTCATTAAATGAGGGATTACAGGAATGCCTAACAATGAATACTTCCTTACGCAAGAATTTCTTGGAACATAGTCCTTCTTGTGCTCTATTCGCTCTTCATATGCTTCATATTTATACCTCTTTTACTCACTTGGCTCAAAGTTCTTCCACTCTGCTAGGACTACAACATTCCCCTGTAAAAGGATAACAAACAATCTTACTTATTTCCCTACCATATTTTGGACATTATTTGCTCTACAACAATTATGTTGCCTACCTCTTTAACATTGTGGAACTTTCCTTTGTTTTTTCTATAAAATTCAACCTTAGAAATGAAAACACGCACTTGATTAACTCTTATTTGGATTACCATAAATCGTTACCATATCATAAAATATAAAAAAAGATTATATGAACTTCTATAATTCAGATCTGTATTTGTGTAAGGTATTATCTTTATCTTCCATGGTACTCTATCCTGATAGTTACAAATCAATACCCTTTAACTACAGCCACAAACAACCAAAGAAACCACTAATAATCTCTTCATATACAAACAACTAAGTGTGATTGACAATGACTCCACACATGCCAACTAGAAGTAATACAACCATTGCATTATAACTAACAAGAAAAAAAAATTTGTATAGTACACATGCTTGTCATATATGTTGCATTATACAATTAAATTACGAAGGTTCTATACTTAACCTCCATTAATAATTCATACATTCATTTTGCCAAATTATTACTAGCTTTAGTGCTGTAGCCCATTATTGCCAGGTTTATGTGTGTTACTATTGCACCTAAGGACAAATATTGCCATGTTTAAGGATATTCACACATACTGCCCTACTTCATTTGAGCACATTTAGAACTGTGCTTTGCTATTGAGCTTTAGCCATACAACCACTAAGTTTAGGTGTTTTCTAATCCATTTAAGAAAATTTACCAGGGACTATGGATAACCATTACTACCATGTTTATAGATATTACTCCTGTGTTTAAGGACATTTACTACCAAGTTTTAGGAATTGTCATCTACTATTGACTTTTAGGGGCTTTACTTTCAACTTTAGTTATGTTACTACTAGATTTTAGCAAATTTACTATCATGTTTAGGGATTTACCATAGCATACTTAAAGTTTTAGAACTCTTACTCCTAGGTTTAAGGACTTTGCTAATGGAATTAGGGAATTTTACACCATCGAGTTCTATACCCATTACTAGCTACTGAATCATCAAAACTAATCCCTTAACTTATCCCATATCCCAAATCCCAAATCTAGGTTTCAAACAATATCTAATACATAATACCATTAATCTAAAGCCAAACGAAATTTCACATCCACAAGTGTAAATCTAGAACCTCGTCATTCACTGCCCAAATTCCCTTTGCCAACGATATCCATATTTACTTTTGATGTAAAAGTGTGTAAATACTAGCATTTGCAAAGGAATGAAAGTGCAAATCTTTAGACCTATCACCTAAGAAGGAGAGGTACTGCTTATCTTGTTTCTCACAGATTTCTAAGCACGGAAGAACCTATTAAAGGCTAGTACTAGCATGTATCATTCAAACTATTAAAGGATGCCTCTCTGATGAAAAGCTATCTTTAGATTTTCAGTGATCGATTAAGAGAGAAAACTTCTAATGATTTTTAGTTACTAATTAGAGGAGAAACGGTTGAATGCTCGGTAATAAAGGGAGGGAGAAGCAACTAGCGTCTAGAAGGAAAAGAGCGCATTTAGATTTGGTTTGATTTGAACAGTTTATTCAATAGAGAAGAAAAGGGTATTTTTGTCTGTCAAATTTTCCTCGATCCTACAGCATAACATTAATTTTTCAGGTCCGTCATAATAATATTTGCATTGTTTGGGTCCTTCGTACTAATTTTCCTTAAATATTATACCAATCACTTTAAATTCTATGTAGTTGAGAAGTCTCTTTATCACAATCATGAAAGCAAGTGAAGGATCCCGATGGTCTTAAAATCTTATGCTGGCACTCCACTCTGTAATTGTGACAAGTTCTCGACCTTAAGACCATGAAATACATAAGAGTGTCACATGATACCTCTGATCCTCTTGCTGGCACTGCATATCCATTTTATTAAAAAATATATAAAAAATTACACCCACGTTAAGATTGTTTTAAGTCATAAGAAAATAATAAATGTAAAAAATAAAAATATAATTAGTAGTCAAATATCATTAGTAGGTCCTATGTTTTATATATTACTTTTTTTCTTATTGCACTTATAAATATTTTTTATTTTTCATTTTTATTTTATGCAAATCTCCCATCTAATTTTAAAGTAAATGTGTTTGTTTGTGTGGAGATTACTTACTTGTTTATCAATACCATGAAAGTTAACAATTTCTACATTTGTGTGTTGGTCTAAAATTCACTAAAGAATAAAATATGTACAGGCATATTCAAGTCATTTTCTTGTAAAAAAAAATTAATGCAAAGATATTGAAATCATTTTTTCCCACTAAATACATGATTAAAAAAAATGATCTACATATTAACATGCTTGTTTGTCTTTTAATAAAAAAGTGAAAAGTCATTACACGAACAAATTTTTTTTTAGAACCATTATTGTTATTATTGGCTAACCGATATTGAGATAAGAGGAGGTAGAGTTTTTTTTTTTTTTGGAGGGTCTAAGCCTATTGTTTTTCTACCTTTCCTCCTATTTCGGTTAGATCATTTTGGCCCCTACAGGTGCCCTTTAAATAAACTCGTGAAAAAGAGTGATTTTATTTAAGAGGTAAAAATAATAATTATCTTTAAATCACAAATATATTAATGAAATTAATACCAAGGTTGTCATAGATGTATGGTTTTCTTTATTTTTGCATTAATCATTAATGTGAAAATTTAAAATTTTTATTGCACAATTTTGATAATTACATTAATTTTGATCATTATATAAGATTACTCCTCATTGCAATAAATTTTCTATCATTTTTATTAAGAACTTTATAAAATTAATGAAATGTTTAGTTTAAATTTTTTTAAAAATTTTAAATGGAAGGTACTTTGGTAAAAAAAAATTTATGTTTTCAGTCAGAGAAAAGATAAAATTATACTAAAGTATAAGATAATTTTTGTTTTAAAAGAAGTTTGTATATGTTTTGAAAATAAAAGGGAAGACTGTGTAATTTTAATAAAATTTAGGACAAATCTATGTAACTTATTTATAATTTTATGATCTATTAAAATTCTTTAAATGTTTAATTTAACATAAAAATATTTAATTATAAAAATCAAAATTCCAAAAAACATGCTCGAAAGACTACTCTTAACAAGTTCAGAAAGCATTGCATGTATCTTGGACAGAGATCTGGAAGGATCAAAATCACTCTCGTTCCTTCGGCTTGCATTCCACGAATGCCTTCATTGAATCCTGCATGAAAATTTTCATTGTCTTTGCCTTCTTTGATAAATATGCCTCTTTTATTTATTTATTTATTTATTTTCACTAGTTCGGTACAAAAGACCCAAGATTTGAGGAAAGGAGAATAACCACAAAAGTGATATCATAATTTCACCTCCCATTCAGAGATCACAAAAAAGAAAAGAAGAGAAAAAATGAGGAAGACAGAGGCCATACCTAGGCCATATCCATGTCATCAACTACCCAAAGTCAATTCGGAAGGGCCCCTTTCATGTAGAACATCACCAGACTTGCTATAGTGTTGGTACTTAATTCTAACCTGCAAGTGAAGATGATATGATAAATTTTATATTATTCGTAAATTTAACTTAGACAAAAAAGAATAGTATTAGAAATTCATGTTAATTTATATTAGAATAATGCTAATTGCTAGATACTTTCAAGTCAACTTAACTCCATAATTTTAGAAATAATTCCATGATATTTGATTGGTCCTTTCATACTGATATAATGCGTGGTATATCAATTGTGCAAGTAATTTGAAAAATATGAATACCATGCTGTGAATGCCAATAAAATAAATAATTAGGATAGAAATAAACCCTGTAATGAACTTAACACGATGCCTTTAAAAATAAGTCACCGTCAATTCTCATACCTAATTCTAGTTCACTTGGCCAATTAATCAATTTTTGATGGTCAAACTAGAATATTATTATTTGATCTTCACTATAAGGATCGAATAATGAATGTATGGGCATACATATATACCAAATTTGTTACAAATATAATTGATGTAAGGAGCTCTAAAGGATTTGGTAAAGATATCCACCAATTGGTCATTTGAGTTAACGATTCTCAATAGCAATACATTCAAACAAAATATTTTCCTTAAGGAAATGACAGTCAATCTCTATATGCCTCATCCTCTTATAGAAAACAAGATTGGAGGTGATATGTAAGTAAGCATGATTGTCATAAATCAAATGCACCTAAGTAATTTCCCCACACTTCAACTCTTGAAGTAATTGATTCAACCAAATAAGTTTACATCTAGCTAGAGCTAGAGCAAGGTATTCATCTTTAGCACAAGATCTAACAACAATATCCTATTTGTAACACTTGTAGCAAGCCAAATTTTCTTCCAATGAAAACATAGTACCAAGAAGTTAAACACCTATTAGAGGAAGAACTACCTAATATGCATCAATGTTTCAATCACTTGTGTATTATCCTTGTCTTCATATAACAGCCATGGCTTGGTGCACACTTAAGATATTAAAGGATATGAACCATAGATCACACAAGGATTCTAAGAACTAACTATTTACACTAACAACAAAGGAAATATCAAGTTGAGTAATAGTAAAATAATTTAGACTGCAACCAAGTCTTTGATATCTACCAAAATTTGCTAGTGGCTCGCTCTACCTTGTAAAAGTTTAAAATTTGGATCCATTATTGCATTAATTGTTCAGCAATACCCAAAGCATTCTTTCATTTTGAAATAGCAACATCAATACTAGATTGAGTGACCTCAATACTTAAGTTTACCTAGGCCTTTGGTTTGAAATCGATCAAAGAGATGTTGCTTTAATGATTGGATGTCATCCTGGTCACTATTTATTACAACTATGTCATCCGCATAAAACACCAAATAAATACATCAACCTTGAGAAGTATAATGGTAGAAAATAAAGCAATCTACCTCACCAAAAGTCATTCTAAATTTTTGAATAACTATGCTAAATCTATCAAATCATACCTAAGAAGACTGCTTCATGTCACAAAGATAGCAACATAATCTGCAGACCAGCCTAGAATCTCCCTGAGCAAGAAACATAGGAGGTTGTTCCATATAAACCTCTTGAGCGAGTTCACTATGGAAGAAGGAATTTTTCTTTTATCTAGTTGATAAAGAGGCCAACGGTGCATGTCAACCATAAAGAGGAATAAAAAGCCAAATCAATTTTGGCCACTATGAAAGAAGGCCATTTTTTTGTATCTAGCTAATAAAGAGGAATAAAAAGTCAAAGCACATTTGGCCATAAATGGAAAGTATCACCACAATCTAATCCAAATATTTGAATATAACCCTTAGCAACAAGACAAGCTTTAAGTCAATCAATTTGACCATTGGGACCAACTTTTATTACATACACCCAACTATTAGTGGATTTCCCAGATAAAAGTGGGACTAAATCCCAAATATCTTTGGAATGTAAGGTAATCATTTAAGCAATCATAGCTTAGTGTCAATCCAAATGTTAAAGGGCTCACAAGTAGTTTTAGGCAAAAAAAACCTAGGGCAAAAAAGATACAGAGGCATAATATGGTGAAGATAAATGATGATAGCTCAAGAAATTATAATTAGGATGAGGGTCTCAAGTAAAACAAATATCTTTCCAAAGAGTGAATGGCAGACTATCATCTAAAGGCAAATTTAAGGTTGTTTTGCAGTGGAGTAAGATGTAAAGCATTAAGGGTTGTAATAGATTGCATCAGAGGATCAAAGCATAGGCAATGCTGATATTTCTAAAGAAGGAAAAAAGAAAAACTAGAAGGAGGGAAAATGTACGAAATTAGAAAAACTTTAGACACTTGAGTAGTTTTAACCAATGAAGAAAAGAAATGAGAGCTTTTAAAGAAAGTAACATCAACTTGTACAAAGATGTAGTTTATGTTTGGAGAGCTACAACAATATCCTTTGTAAAGATGAGAATGGCCAAGGAAAGCACACTTCATCTCTAGCAGACTTCGGGAAAATGCTATAGGGATCCCAAAGCCATAAGAACCCCAATTGGCCTAACTCAATCCAACTTGCTTCTAAAAGGCCCAAAGACTCAATGACTGCAATTCATTGAGCCACATACAAATGACTTACACAGTAAGTTACCTAAGTTACTTTAAATAAAATAACTCTAGCACAATAATCCAACCCTAATCAAACTACTTTTATAGCTCCACTAGGAACTTGACTAATCACCATAAGTAGCACACCCCTAAAAAAGCTTATAAACAAGGATGCCAACAACACGCACAAGGCAAATTTTCAATTGGGAGTTCATCCATTGATACACTAAACACATGCATACACTTAGCCCAAGCCCAAGCTTCCTGTATGTACACATAGGCTTGCCAAGCCCAAGAGATACTACACCTCACTTTGTCTTGCTATATCTCTACGAGAACCTTTGCTCTCATACCTTATTAATGAACTATCTTTACCTCCATCTCTCAATTCCTCGAGTCATTCTTTGTCTGAATTGTGATATCTCAAATTGAAACAAATAAAGTTTTAAAAATTAATTAAGTAGCACAAGTAGAAATATATACTAGCAAAAAAGCAAAGAAAATAACCAACATTTTAATTTGTTTACTGTTTTCTCGATCCACATAATTACAAACTGAAGTAGGGGATTCAAGCCAACAATCTTAATTTTTAGCAATTTTATTGTTGTAAGGAGTATTTTTTTTTTCGGTTGGGCAAAATGAGTAAGAAGCAGTTGAATATACATAGTTTATACTCAAACATAAATTGAAAATAGTGAATTAACTAATAAATTCTTAAAAGATGATTTATATGTCAATTTAGGCCCTAGTTATTGTTTCTAATATCACCTAAATACACAAATTGCAAGTCTCGAGTGTCGTAGCTAATGAAGACAAAATCATTTGCAAAATATGGATAAAGGAATCAATTGAAATATTGGTTGAAGTTAAAAGAATTAATTGTGTTACCAAAAAAAGAAGTATTTAACTGTGAAAATTAGTTGTAAAAAACCTACAAAGTTGAGTAGTTTCATATATTCAATTTTTTTCTACATTAGATTATTGTATTTCGTGTACGTATTAATTAATGTCACGCCAATCTCCAACGAAGTTTTTAAAACAACACACCTTGTAAATATGAAATTATTTTGCTTATCATTAATCACATCCTCAAACTACATAATGGCGGTAATATAAGCATATTCTGGGTTAACGCTGCATGACCAGAACCTTTAAAATGTGGTAGGAGAAAAAGGTGAAAAAAAAAAAAAAGAGTTCAGAGAAGGAAGGGGGAAGGCTAATGAGATTATAATAACTAGAAAGTTAGAAACCTTGTCTCCTTCTTTTGCAATGGGACCTCGGCCAGTGATAACGTCATACCATCTGAGGCCCGAATTATTCCTATTGTAGTTCTTTCCTATTAGATCTACGTAGGCGCAACAAACAGTTTATTTATCAAAACATATAGTCATTGTTTTCATAAAAGAAAAGGACATCACAAAGAGTAAGGTTTTAAATTACAGTTGTGATTGCAATTATGAGTATTATAAGAAGAGTTATGGATGGACTGATGCGATTTGTATCTGCAATATTGCAGCCACATTTTGCAATGTAATTTGCAATTTAAAACTATGGCAAAAACTAGTCAGTATATAGCATAAGCTGCAGAGAAAACAAAAATATTAAATCGTTTCTCTTATTTGTTCTATAATTTTTTCTTTTAAAAAATTTTGATGTGTAGGATACAAAGCAAAAGTATTATAGATTAACTAATAAAAGTATCTATAATTTATAAATGTTAACTATTTTAGTAATAACTTTTCTCTAATTTTTATCAGCAATGTTAAATTCAACTTTGTCACTTGAAAGAAACTTGAGATCAATTCAAATCAAATATAACCACACCTCGATTTATGAAGATTATATAATCGAATTCTTTTGCAAAGTTTCATTGCCTGTCGTCTTTTGTATACGAATATTTTACTCACCAAAAATATCTGGTGACAATAGACGATCACTGCCACGGCTCGCTTTGTGAATGACTATTCCAATAGGGGGCACTGCATGCATTAAATGAAATTATTTGTCAAGGTAAAAATTAAAGCTAGTTATCTTTATTCTGAAGAAACGAATAGATCTATATCGATATGAATATGATAACACAAATTATCAATATATTAAATGAAATTATTATATTAAAAAATGATTTACAGAAAAATAATTCGTTTTCACTAAGATAAATTCAATCATTAAAGATATGTTTGGATTGAATAGAATGAAAGAAAAGAGAAAGAAATGGAAATTTTAATTTTTATATTTTCTTTAACTTAGATTAACATAAACATTTTTTCTTTTTTCATCTGTTCTCCTTAATCCAAATCTATTCTAAAAAAATATTAAATTTAAATTTAAATAAAAATATTAAAATTAAAAGTTTACCTTACTTTTTTTTCCTTTTTTTTCCAATTCTCTTCAATTCCACATATACCATAAAGGGTTCATAAAATGTTCAAATTCAGAGAGCACAATCCACAGCAAATAATGAGAGCTCCATAGAAAAATTAAAACATAAGGCTCTGTTTCATTAAAAACTTTCACTAAATTATTTTAGATAAAACTACTTTGGTACTTGTTTTGTGAAAAAAAAAATTAAAGTTTTTCACCAAACTAAATTTTACTACAATTAATTTTTTTAAAAAATTTTTCAAATAAAGAAACAATTTTCATTTTTGCTTCAATTCACCAACTGTGTACTAACATTGACATCAAAATCCCCCGTGATTTGCACTTTGGTCCATATAATATTTTTGAAAACGAGATAGGTTTAAGACCTAGATTCATAACTAAATATTTTTATTTGGGCCTAATTAAATAAAAATTTTGAGACTGAGATATACTTAGACTCGGCATAAACTTTTTTATTTAGACATGGATAAGAATTTTGCAAATAAGATGAACTTAGACTTGACCCATAAACTTTCCTATTAAAAACAAGTAAAAATTTTTAAATAAGATGAATTTGGGTTTGACATAAACTTTTATATAAAATTATGATAAGGACTTGAGCCCAAGCTTCGTTCAATTTTTATTCGAACCAAGCAAATTCAAATTTAAATTTAAAAACTTGAGTTGAACCTCGGATTTATGATATTTCCATTTGGGCCAAAGTCATACCAACGTATATAAGTTAGAAAATGAGTACTGGCTGTGCTTGATCTTGGGCTTGAACTTTTATGGCTCCAGCTGTCTTAAAACAGAATTTTAAAAGCGAACTATGCTCACCTTCAATAACACCGGACCGGCTACCACTACTCACATTGCATTAGTAACCGCTATGCATCGTTTGTCTCTCTTTTTTTTTTTTTGACTATTTGATCCTCCGAAGATGACCCAATTATCAATTAATTCTCTTAAAATTTTTATATCACTTTAGTACTCGAAAATTTAATTTTGTTTTAACCTCAGAATATATAGTTCATCCTTAAAAAATTGTATAGTATCATTTTGAAAATAATTATACAGTTACTCTCTCTAGTTTATAACATAAGCTTTTAATTTTGTCTCTATATAGTTAATTCTTTTTTATATATATAATCAATCCTTATTTTCTTCCCCCCAAACGTTCAGTCCTTGATTCCAGCCCTTTAAGTCTGTCATAACTCAAAGTATTTGGAGCTAATTAAACTAACAGACAAGCAGTAACATGTTACCCCTAAATTCGCTGAGTTGGACAATCTCTTGCCATGTTGACATTTGACAGCACAACATACAATCATTTTACTGTCTATCCACTACCCAAGTGAACCTCTTGTTCAGCACTTTTCTTCTTTGAATTGCCCAATCCTCGCTAGCTCGTCTTCCATTCCTTTCTCCCTGAACTTCCTCTTACTCTCCACTACCTCTCTCAATTTTCTTCTATGAAGCAGGGGATTCAGTCTCCCTTGCCATAGCCGAGTCTGATGCTATTGCTAAATACATCCATCTCATGCACTATATAAATATTTTTTGTTACCGAATTATTCTATTAAAAATTTCATTTTTCATTTTTCTTTGTCACGAATAAATTAAGTAAGAGAAAAAAAAATTGAGAGAATGACAAGAGAAAAATTTACCAAAAAGAAAAAATGCCAAAACAAAATTTGGAAGTTTGAAGCTGCGTACCAAAGAAGGAGCTGCAGAGAACACAGCCCACAGCATAGCATCGGCAAATCATTGGGCGCATGTTGAGATGCAGAGGCTGTTTAAACCCATTAAAAAGGAGACAGACGATTGCTCTTTTCCTTCCTGCTTGACAGACACTTTTTCTTATAATAAAATTGTTGAGGACTCTTTTAATTCAAAAATTTTAATTGATCATATTTAGTAAGTCTCTTTGGGCAAAAGTTATTTAAATTTAACTTGTGAATAAAATATAAACCTTACCATATTTTGATATCTGGTCCCAAAAACTAATTAAACCCTTGGATGAATATTGATGACTAAGTTGCCCACGGTAATGTTTATATTTCTCTTTATTTTTTATATTAGTTGTGGTAATCCCAGAAATAACATCATGACAGATAATGAATTGACTATTGACGCGAACAGGAAGTTTGGTGTGGGGATCTCTTCAAGTTTTTCAGGAAATTCTATACGGGAAATTCAGTTTTCCAATCTTGGTGTAAGGTCTTAAGAAATGTTTTTCTGGAATCTTAATTTTCTTTGGTATCCATTTACCCATAAAATATGAAACTTAATACCACTTATAAAAATGCGATTTTAAGATTTCCAAATTAAGAATTTTGTTACTTGATCACTCACCAACCTAATGATGAAAGGGTAGATCAATTACAAAGGTGAATTACAATGTTTGTTAAATGATGAGACTGAACAATCATGGCCATGGAGAATGTCGTTTGAAGAAGGTTGGAATGGAAGTGGTTGAAGGAGGTAAGATAAGTGCAGAGATGAACATGCGCTCTCTTTCTCTGCTATGGCTGGATATGAGTTTTGGGTGAAAGTTAAGTAGATTTCCATTGAGATACCAATTTGTGTAACTGAATATCGTCCCTTGGGTTGCTTCATCACGTCCATATCTCTGTTGGCCGATTATATATGACGGCAACGCATTCCTTATTATATAGCTTAGCCCCATAACATTTATACAATTAAAACAGTGACTCAAGTTTAGCCATCCTTTTTTATTCTTCCTTTTGGGGAAAGTATATGTGTATGGTTCCTAATCCTCTATATATGTGATGAATTAATACCTATGAAATATCTAAATTAAGGTGAGATAAATTATTCAACTTAATTTCGATCATTTATTTGTGTTAACAAGAGTTATTTTTTTCCCTTGATGACACCTAAGATATGAAGTGTGAAGCTTAATTAGATATGGGTTGGAACCAGGGTCCACACTCACAAAAATCAAGAAATACAAGTCAAAGACCGAAATTTTGGGTTGGTAAATACCCCCAACCTAAGATTTAGGTGCATGTAATAAAATATTATATTTTAGAGAAGCATGCGGTCCATCCATCACATGAAAATGTATCTCGTTCTTGGATTTAAATTGCCTAGATAATGAATTCTATAGGATAAATCAAGAATCGGCAAACCAAACACAACCTAAGTAAAAATGCATAGAGAAAAAAGAATTAATATGTACCCAGTAAATGCTTTGTCGTATCCAAACTTCAACCGGAGGCAAGATGTATCTGGTATGAATATATCTTGAGTTTTGTCAGACTCGCGCTTCATGGTGTTGGAACAATTACCAATTGGACGAGGTTCTTCCTCTCGGTTCAGCAGTTCAGGTAAGCCAAATAAAAAGTCATTTCTTTAAATCAAGCACTTGTAAGATACAAAAACATATAGAAACAATCAACAAACCAAGCTTTTTCCTTCCCAACGAAACACTACAAGAAAAAGCAAGCCTAGATAATTAATTGTCTTGTCTGTTTGTCTGTTTCTTTCAGAAAATTATTTTCTGCAGTCTTTATAACTATCGTGCCTCAAAATGACCTCCATTCATAACGTTATTCTAGATCATCGTTTTAAAGATATTTCAAAAAGAGAGAATATTACGAGATTCAAATATATAATTTCCTTCAAATTATTGAGATTCTACAATCTATAGTACTAAATCATATTTGAGAATTTATTTAGTGATCATTTCTTAATAGAACAGGAATCTCTTGCACTCAAATGTTCCTATCTGATGAATATATAAGTTGATTATTTTTACGATAAAAAAGGATCAGGAGTGGATTGTTTTAACCTTTACTCATAAGAACTTAAAGACATAAAAATCATAAATATGAAGAAGGAACATAAGAGGGAGAGAAGAGCATACAGATTGGACAGAACCAATGGAAGAGGACTCATATGGTCAACGATCGCCATAGCTCTCTGACAGACCTTTACTCCTCTAGAGAGAGGATATGTTCCTGCTGATGTAAACAAAAAAACTCTCCTATAAATTGCTCAATTGAGGGATGCAGGTCTAGTCAATCTTTAAATGCAAATTAATATGAACGACGAGATGATTCTTCTTTGAATAGTTGACAACTGTTTTGTATATTGTTTTTCCCTTGGTTGAAAATGATAATTACATTTAGAGTGGTAGTGAATAGGTGTATGCTTTTTCTTTTTTGTGAAAAAATAGGTGTATGCTTTACTTTTCATAAAAGACAACTTGTCAATACTTTTTGTTGGATCAAAAGTTTTTGGGCCTTTTGGCTTTGAGTTATTTCTAACATTCTTAATTTTGTAAATTTTGGAAAATGGATTTTAGTTGGGATGAATTTGTAGTTCGTGAAAATATTGTTATGGGGCAAAAATATGTTATTATTTTAAATGTGCTACAACGTGCTTAGCTTTAGTTAATAGAGATTTTGGTTTCATTTCATATGATTTTAATATCTCTCTTATGGAAAGTTTTCTAAAGGAAATTAATTAAATCAAATTTTCTATAAGGAAAGTTTTTAAATTAAAAGTAATACGGTATGTGACATTATGATCTTGGTTTATGAGCAAACTTTTTAAATCAAAATACTTAAGGAAAATTTTCTTGAATCTTTATATGATAAGTTTTTGAATTGATCATAATATAACTTTCAGCTTTGGTCAAAATATGTTAAGAAAAGTTTTTAAATAAATTGGTCAAGATATGTATATGGAAAGATTTTCCATTGACCTCATATTGATTTGTTACCCTATGCTTTTAATGACATATTTCTAATTAGGAATGAAAAAGGAAAGGTTGTGAAATTAGGAAACATCTTTTAGCGATTTAAACTAAATTAACATTGAAGAAAATTAAAACAAAAATAAAAAACATAAAATAATATATATATATATATATATGCTAATTGACATGCACAAGAGACATTAATTTCTTAATATTGTATATCATAATTAGTATTATAACTATAAGTACTCTCATAATGTCCTACATGTCAGAACCTATATTGAAATATCTATTAGAACATGAAGTGATGGCATAAATTGATACATCAAAATGACCATCAACAACAAAACCTAAGTCCACCTTCTCTTCACCTAGCTTGTCTATAAGAAGAGTCATTGGTTAGAGCATTTTGTCTCTGTTGATAAAAAATAACACTAATCATATACTGTTATTATTTAACATAACATTAAGGTAAAAGATAATTTGCAAGTACCTATTGCATGGTAGCCATAAGACTAGCCAATTGAGCTTGAATCTCTGACTGAACCCGTTGTTGCATTGTAGCCCGCTCTTCTTGAAGCTTCTTTTCCATTTCAACTTGCATTTCCTCTCGTAACTTTTCTCTCTCTTCTTGTAATTTTTTCTCCATTTCAGCTTGCATTTGTTCCATCCTTGTTGAAACCCTCGAATCCACTTCAATTGAGTCCATAATTCTCTTTTTTGTCGGTTTCTTTCCATATCTTTTTCCCCTAACATACCCTGACCTTTCCCCCAATACAGTGGCCAAAATTTGATCTCCTGTTAATGGATTCTCATTATCCTCTAGTTCTTGCTCATGAACTAGTTCCTGAATGCACCCCTAAAGGAATAACAATAGATAAACACCATAAACAATGAGAAAATGGTATAAATAATTAAAGCTTAATGATCTATAGCAACTTACATGGATTTCTTGTGACTTGGGATCTACCCACTCCACCTCTCCATCCTTGTTCTTACGGGTGTGCTGAAGTTCCCAAACTCGGTCAGGGGGTGCCACTTCTCCAGTGATGGGATCTCTCTACAATATTCATTAGATGATAATCCATGCTACCATAGAGGGAGTGACACAAAGAGAAATGTTTATAAACTCAAGTACAACACAAATACTTACTGTAGACTCTTCAACCTCAGCAAATGAACGGGTACCGCATGTATGCTTTGTCACTTGTCTTGCCCTATTTGCCTTGTTCCTGCTACTCATAGCCTATAATTGGATGGTATTATAATCACGAAACCTTAAAATCATGTGAACACAAATAAAGCAAACACATTACCTTGAACTCTAGACTTTCCCAATAATGCATCAGCCACTCCCAATCATCACGGCTGATGTTACTTGGTCGAGCAGCCTCCTTCTCTTCATTTGTGTCACACTTAGCATAATTTGCATGTAGGTCAGCCTTCCAAGATCGATATAGTCGTCGCATTGTCTCAATACAAGTTCTATTTAATCTCTCTTCAGGGTACCCATCACGAACATCAAATTTATCCTACATAAAACATAAGAAACCAAACTTATTAACTGATGGAGGAACACTATGAATGTTATATAGAGAAAAATGGCCCACAAATATAATGTTATACCTTTACTTTCAATATTAAAGTTTCTCCATATTTGGCATAAATTTTGGCCCAATCAGCATCCCTGAGAGAAACTGTGGTTCGCACCACATGTCCACAATAGCTGGCAAAGTCATGGGCCCCATCTCCAACAGGTCTATTTGAGTTCTTAGGGATGTAAACCTTAATTTTTGAACCATATTTTGTCTTTATGTCCACTGATATACTCTTATATTTTCCCCTACCCTTCTTTATTGTGCTGCAAGAAGCTGCTGCATATGGAAAAAAAAGGAAAACAAATTAGACATTGATGTATATATATGGTAAAACATAATCTAAAAAACATTATTTGCATGAAGTGATACCTGAACTACTTGGCACCTGTGATCGTTGTGTTGGAGGTGAATCATTATAGATAGTTTGTCTATCTCTCTGTGGTGGGAGTGGTGAAAGTGCATCTCCTGACTCTAAATCCCCCTGTGCATGCTCAGGTGAGAGTGCATCTCTTAGCACCAAATCTTTATGTGTACGATTAGGTGATGTCACCTCTCCAGTGGGGTTATGTCGACCTCGGCCATGACCTCGCCGAATGCCTCGTCCTCCTCGACCTCCTAACCTACCTCGTGCAGAACCTGACATTTGCTACCTTTTGTCCAAATATAGTATAAGTAACAAAATGCAATGAAATAAACATTAATGACAAATAAAAGTAGACAATAAAACACATACATAACAAGCACAAAAAAGAGAAAAGAAGTAAAATAATATAAAAGTAAACAACATAAAACATATATGACATAAGAATATACTAGACTTCAACCATTTCAACCATTTGATCATATAATTGGGATGTTTGTACAATAATTGTAAATTTTTCAAATGATCAACAAGATTGATACTAATATTAATCACACTCAATGTCCACAGTGTCATTCGCATCGTCATCATCAAGCAAATCTTCCCCTTCTTCTTCATCAGTGGACCCAATCTCATCATTGTCATCAATGAAATCATCAGACACACCCCTTGCATTATGCCCACTTGTTTGAGTATGTATACTTGTATGGCTTAGTATTTCTGGTTCAACATCATCTGGATACAAGAGGACTACAAGGTCAATGCCTCTGTCATCATTCCAAATTGGATTTAATTGGACTACATCTTGTTGATATGCCTCATCAAGAAGGAGACCATCATTCTCACTACTTTCTTCACATTCTTCCACCTCTGAAAGGTTAAAGAGGTCACGAGGATTTGTCTTCACTACAATTAGCCACTCCGTGTCAATGATATCTTTCAGATAGAACACTTGTTCTGCTTGGCTAGCCAAGACAAATAGCTCATTTGTAGCCAACGATTGCCGAACATTCACACTTGTAATGCCAAACTTGTCTACCTTGTATCCTCTTCCTAAATGACCCACATCCCACGAATGACACTTGAAGAGATATACTTTCTTATTCCCAATATATGAAAGTTCATATATGTCCTCTAAGATGCCATAATACTCTTTCCCTTCATCTGAGTCATCCCCTTTTACTAGAACTCTAGTATTGTCAGTTTTCCTCCCTAAAGCACGATCTCTTGTATGAAATCTAAAACCATTCACTAAATAAGTAGAAAAATGGTGCACTGTTTTAGCTGGGCCAAGTGCTAGACTGATGAGGTCGTCATTAGCTTAGCCTTGTGTACGTAACTGTAGAACCTGCATAGATTAACTATATTCTATTACAGCTTATTTGGATAAAAGCTCATAACTCAAAATAGACTACTTAACAAAGTAAACTATACTAACAAAGGAACCTACTCGTGCACAAAACAATTTGGGAAAGTCCTCAATAGTTGAAGTTTGGGTTTCAGTCTCCAATTGGTACTCCCTACATTGTAGTAGTGATAGTTAGGAAATATTTGCTAACTAATTGTTGTCATAGAGATTGGCACAGAAGTGATAACTTACTCCATGAATGGAAAAACATCTACACAATTTTGTAGTATATACATACAAGTTTGATGGAACTGTATTTCAGGCAAAATAATAGACTCATAACGCCCTCTTGCCCTCCCAATTTGGTTAAAGATGGACTTGTCACCATTATCCATGGGTCCGTCATCATTTCTAGGAGGCTGATTAAATTTGGTTGGCATATTCTTTAAATAACGAGAGCAAAAGGTAAGGCATTCGTCTGCTAAATAACCTTCTGCAATTGAACCTTCTGGACGAGACTTGTTACGAACATAAGATTTAAGCGTGCGTAAATACCTACATAAAAGGCAGATGGTGGAGAAGAGAAATAATTTGCAAGATTTGAAAGATAGAATAAAATACATATTAAAACATAATACCTCTCAATAGGGTACATCCATCGGTATTGCACAGGTCCACCAAGCATTGCCTCTCTTGGCAAGTGAATGGGCAAGTGAACCATAACATCAAAGAAAGCCGGTGGAAATACCATTTCCAATTTGCATAATATGAGTGCAATTTGGGTCTCAAGTTGTTCTAGATCCTCAATTTTTAGGCACTTAGAACATAAATTTTTGAAAAATTTACCTAGCTCTATTATCGGCTCTGACACTTCCTTAGGTAACAAACTGCGTATTGCAATTGGAAATATGTCTTGTAACAATATGTGGTGGTCATGGCATTTCAATCCAAATAATTTTCGATCACGGACATGTACACACCTTGAAATATTTGATGAGAAGACATCTGGAACCTTTAAATTAGCCAAAAAGTTGCACACTTTTAATTTCTCATGTGGAGACAAGGCATAGCAAGCTGCAGGCATTAATACTCTATTCCCATCCTCGATTGGATGCAACTGTTGTCTGATTCCTAAATCCACCAAGTCATACCAACTCTTTAATGTGTCCTTGGTTTTCCTTGCAACCCCCATCACTGTTGAAACAAGGTTTTCAGACACATTTCATTCTATATGCATGACATTTAGGTTGTGTCGAAGTAAGAGAGTTTTCTAGTATGGTAATTGGAAAAAAATACTCTTCTTCCTCCAATTATAAGCATTGGTTGGGCGATCACACTTTCTTTTTTGTCCTTTCCCAAAGGTTACATTACCTAATGCTTGTAATTGCCTTAGTGCTTCAACTCCGGATAAAGGTATAGGTACTCTTGCAGTTTGAACCTTCCCATCAAATGCCCTTCTATTTCGCCGCTAAGGATGAGTAATAGGTAAGAAGCATCGATGGCCCATAAAGCATACCTTGCTACGTAAAGAAACTGAATGTGTGTCCTTATGACAACAAGGGCATGCTAACTTCCCTTTAGTTGACCACCCTGAAAGGTTTCCATATGCCGGGAAGTCATTTATTGTCTATAATATAGCTGCTCGCATCCTAAAATTCGATTGTGAGTGGGCATCATATGTCTCCACCCCTTCCTCCCATAAATGTTGTAGCTCGTCAATCATTGGTTGTAGATATACATCTATTTCATCACCTGGACATCTAGGGCCTGGAATTAGAAGTGTCATCATAAAGTATGGTTGTTTCATGCAATGCCAGGGTGGTAAATTATAAGAAACAAACACCACTGCCCATATACTATGTGCAGCACTCATATTGCCATAAGGTTGGAACCCATCACTTGCTAGGCCAAAGCGAACATTTCTAGAGTCCCTAGAGAAGTCGGGATGTTCCTCATCAAAGGTCTTCCATGCAATGGAATCAGATGGATGTCTTAACACACCATCATCCTTTCGTGCATCCTTATGCCACCTCATCTCTTTAGCTGTGTTACGAGCCATATATAGCCTTTGTAGCCTAGGTGTTATGGGAAAATGGCGTAACACTTTATGTGGGACTTTCTTGCCTCTATGCCCATCTGACTTCCATCTGGATAGGTTGCATCTAGGACATCTTTGGGCATCAACATGCTCCTTCCAATACAAAATGCAAACATTTTCACATGCATCAATCCTGGTATAGTCTAATCCAAGCTCTCGAATAACCTTCTTTGCTTCATAATAAGAGTTTGGTACTAGTGCTCCTTCTGGAAGCACATCCCTGAATAAGCTAAGCAAGGCATCCATAGACTTGTTACTCCAATGGTTGAGACATTTCAAGTGAAGTAGCCTTACAATGAAAGACAACTTAGAAGCTTTTTTACAACCTGGATACAGATCAGTTTTAGCATCCTCTAATAGCTCGAAGAAATGCCTAGCTTGCATATTTGGTAGGTCATTATTTTCAGAGCCATATGTCCCTGCCTATCTTTCTGTATGCCCATATGCATCTTTGATCATCTCAATAATGTCATCATTATCTTCTTGCACACCTTGATCAACCTCCTGCGAGTGACTTTGGGTACGATGACGAAGTTCTCCATGTGAATCCCACACTTGGTAACTCTCACAAAAACTCTTTTTGAATAGATCCTCCCTTACTCTATGTCTTAGCTTGAACTTTGTGTTCCTACACGCTTTGCATGGACAACGAATCATATCACTAACCCCTGATTGATTAAATACCCATTGGAGGAAACTATCCACTCCTTGTATATACCTTGGATCAGTTCTATTCCTGATCATTATCCAACTTTTGTCTATCCTTATTCTCTTTCTTTCTCTATTTCCTACATTAGGTAACATAGGCAATAAAATTTCAGCAATAAAAACCATATCGTAATCAAGCCACACTTTCAGTTTCTCTTATAGTTGCAAGGAACAAACCACATTATAAATAAGAAATTGTAATTCAATCAGTCACCCATTGTACTCATGCATGCATTTTTAAGACTTGAATTGCATATTCCCTCCTCTCCAATGTCTTAATATGCTAGGTGGAGCTAATGAGCAAGGAAATGGAAGCCAACAAATGGGAAGATGAAAGTTTGACAACAATATATGTAGTTTTGTCCATTTTGTAGCTATATGGGTGACATATGATGTAACCTTATGTGGGAAATGTTTTGTAATCAGTTGAACATGTGTAAATATCCAAATATTTGATGTATGTATGAAACTTGATGCCAAATGAATGGAAGCGTAGACTTTAAACATTTGATGGCCATATATGGTGTATGTATTCTTGTGGGAGTTAGAGATTTTGATTTCTGGGTTTATGCTCCTTTGAGACATGTTTAGCATACCATTTTAGTGCATTCCCACGTGCTCATGTGGTCATGGATGCAATTAGATGGTCCACGAAATGCGAAATAAGAAATTTTCCTGTTGCAAACTTTGAATTCAAGTAAATTTTAATAGAGCTTTACCATGTATTCTTGCTTTGAACTATGTCAAATGGTTATGAATGAGTAAGATAAGCTAGATAATAAAGGTTGATACAATGGTTAAAGTTCTGGTAGAAAGCAAAGTTAGATTAATTTAGCTAATCCCTAAGTCCTTAAATGATAAATGCTAGTTTATGGAGGTAGATAGGAGATCCAATGTCAATATAACCAAGTAATCTAGTCGTTAGAGGGTGTACCAAATAGTTGGGATGAATATTTAAGTGTTTGGATCAAAAGTAATTAGAGTCTTAACTAAAACTATTGAATCAGAGCTAGAGTTCAAACAGAACTGAAGAGCGCCGCGACAAGGAATATTGCGCCGCGGCACAATGCTTACAGAACGAAGTTGCGCCGCGGCGTGGTCATATCAAGCCGCGGCAAGAATCGTGATTTGGCATATGTTAGTTCCAGTAGAGAATCGCGCCACAACGTGGTCATATCAAGCTGCGGCGAGAATTGTGATTTGGCATATGTTAGTTCCAGTAGAGAATCGCGCCGCGGCGTAGTCATATCAAGCCGCGGCAAGAATCGTGATTTGGCATATGTTAGTTCCAGTAGAGAATTGCGCCGTGGCATGGTCATATCAAGCCGTGGCGCGATTTTGATATTTTTGTTCGAGAGTTACAGAATCAAACTACGCCACGACGAAGAGTATTCAAGCTGCGGCGTAGTCCTATCATAATGCATTTAGTCATCTCAATACCTATTCACGCCGCAGCGGAGATCCATCGCGCCGCGGCCTAAATTTATAAACTCTTAAACTTCTAAAAGTCATAACTTTGAGCATGGTAGTCTGTTTAAGGTGATTTTTTTTTTGAATTTGGGTATTTTTCAAGATCTATGCAATGGTGAACAACCGAAGGTGGTTCGGTCACTTATTTTCCTCAAAAAAGTATGTTTTGGCCTTCAATTTTGAGATTCTTGTTTTAATTTTCTTTCAAAAGAGCATATTCTGATTCAAAAATGTAGAAGTTTATAACTTGAGTAAGGGATCTCTAAATTTTGTAAACTTTGGCTTTAATTAAAGCTCCATATGTCTATTTTATGTTGTAAAGATTTTAGCCTAATCCTACATCTTTTGTTCCTAAAAAATTGCATGACAACAGAATTGGTCAGGGTCATAAATTTTGCAGATTTACCTGATTCATCTTTTGCTGTCATGAATTTTGAAAATTTAGAAAATATTCCATATAAATCTAAAAATTACTATCTTAAGCTTGAATTAAACTTCTAAATATCCTCTTCCTATTTGCCAAGTGTTAGACCTGGACTCAACCATTTGGTCCTGCAAATGCATCCCTTTCCAAACCTACCTATTTAGGTTCTAAATTTCACACTGAAAAGTATATATGTGCAAATAATGGCCTTACACCATTCCATTAACCACCCCAACACTTCTAACAAGTTTCAACTCATATTTCAAGACTACTTGAACTTCCCAAACTTCCAAAAAATCTCTAGATCAAAATATGACTACCTAAGTTCCTTATACTACATACAAGTTACCATGCTACTTAGAGCTTTAGAGAGCCCACAACCAACCATCATACATTCAAATTAGTAATATTAAGAGTCCACAATAATATCACAAGAACCACAAAACACTAATCAAAATAATTGCATTTATGTCATACCAAATACAGCAAAGTATTAGATTTTTTCTCAAATCTTCCTTTATTGCCATAGGTATATATTTCAAATTAGCCAGGGAAGTTACATGTCATATATGCATTTTACAAAAGAAACTACATATATCACTATAACACCTAGCTTTACTTGCTACTAGCTTTCATGGTCTTCTCCTCATTGGAGGAGCTAAGATAGAAGAGGGGATGAGATAACCATGCAGTGTCTGATATAATATAATAACATAACCATGCAATATAGAATGCAATGTCTGATAATAATGATGCAAAGAGGCTTGGGCATAATGTAGAGAGACATCACAATCACTTGAGTCATTTCACATGCAACACACAACACATAATGCATATAAGAGGAAATAACTTTAGGTTACCTCTGTAACTCCAACAAGGTTCCAATAATCAGTGCAAGAAAACTTAACCTATTGAACAAGAGAAAATTCAACATCACAATCAGTTTTATTCTTTAAAATTCTTTTCATATAAACTACCTTACTATATTTTCATCCCAACTAAACCATTTAAAGCTCTTAATCCCAAACATCCTCCATCCTCCATAGAATTCGCATATGTGTTTGTCCTAATAGTAAAGTAAACTTATGCTAAATTGCCACATTAGGGCTCATCTTTATTAAAAATCATCATTTAAGGTCTACCCAGACTTAAAGAAGCATTATGTGACCATTAAAGTATCAAGATTGAATTTGAGGTTCCAAATTCGCGTCCATGGCTACCCTCCCTAAGAAAACCATAAAAATCATCATATTTTTGCTCATTCTCATTAAAAATTATTAATTAAGGCTTACCTAAATCAAAAGGAACCATTACTACAAGGCATGGAACTGGAATATTAAATCAAAAATCTGAATTTACAAAACCTAGACTTTATACTTCCTCCATAAATCAGAAACTAGGGCATTTATGGATGAAGAAGCATTTTAGAGGCTTACCCAACTAAAATCAAGCTTACAATGGCAAGAGATTCGATTTTTGCTCAGCTTTCGTTCTTCTTCTCCTTCATTTGCTCAGCCTTCATTCTTATTCTTCTTCTCCCTCATTTCCTCAGCTTTCATTCTTCTTCTCCCTCATTTCCTCAGCCTCTTTTGTTTGCTCTGCTTCAGAAGTTGGGGCTTAGGGTAGGGCTGGAGCTGCAACGTTGGTGTTTGGAGGGAGGGATGAGTGTCTGGAGAGAGGGAATTGAAAAAAGCTAATAAAAACTGATCAAACATGGAGGGAGGGAGGGAATTAAAATGAGTTTATGGAATATTGAAATTTTTGATATATTAATTTAATGAATTCTAATTTTAATTTATTACTAAAAAATTATAAATAATAATCTATTAGTTTCTTAAAACTTAACTAAAAAAACTTTAATATTTGATATTTGGTGATGGTTTTATTTATAGTTTTATTTTTTTAATTAATTAGTAAATAATAACTCATAAAATTAAGTAAAAAAATTAAAATTTTTAAAAAGCAAATAGACTATAATTATTTACGTAAGAATTATTTATCTAAGAATTATTTATAGTTTTATTTTTAATTAATGATTTATTTTGTATGTTTGATTAATTTTTATATAATGCTAAAATCTAGATTTTGAATTTGAGATAAGAAGCATATAAGTAGATATATAGATAACCCTGAAGAAGAGAATCTAAATTTGAAGATTAAATAAAAAGAGAGGAATGATTGAATGAATAAATAATAAAGTTTTGAATTTGACAGAAGAAACACATAACTATGCAAATCCTTTTTTTTCCTTTGATTTTTAAATTTAATTTTTAATCTTGAACAATTAATTATAATTTTAGCATACAATAATAATTTGTGAACAATAAACTCTATAGCAAAATTTAATGAATAAACCTTTTTTATTTCACAAACAAGTACTATTATAAATATTTTAGGGGATAAACCCTTGTATAGTGCTATTACATTTGACATTATCTATTTCATTTATTTTATATATTTAATTAATGATTATATAATGCTAAAAAGAAGGATTTCGAAAAAAAAGGAAGTAAAATAGAGATGACATTTTGAATTTACATAAGTAGATACAATTTTAGTGTTAATTTCGATTGACCCATAATGAGCAAACGAGTAATGGAATTTTGAATATATTTGCTGTAACACCTTACTTTCTAGCTCATACCCATCATGCCTTACATACTCATATACACATGCTAAGCATACAAGGGAGGTTATTTGCTCTACCTTATGCTTAATTTCTATGGCATTATGTATGGGTAGATTTCCATTGAAAGTCACATGGACCGGGTGAGCTCTTTCTCTACATCCTCATGCTTAATTATACTACTAAGACTCATTTCAATCCCAACAACATGCTTTAAACTCATGGAAAGCAAAAAGGGATTTGAGACATGCATTTTCGTTCTTGGCAGATTTTGCTTCATTTCTGGGCTAAGTTTGGAAATTCATAACTAAATGCAGAAAAAATCGTAACTGCATGATCTCGGTCATCATAGAAATCTCAAGACGTCTGCTTCATGCTAAAAATATGTAGAAGTCTCAATATCTTACATATCCTGAGTTTGACATCAAAATCGTTCACTGGTCAGAGGGGGCTCCTTTGCTGTCACAGTTTACTGATATGGACTTTGAAAATATCTAACTAATTCCACAAAAATCCAATGCTTATAAATAATATCTCTATAGAAAGATGTAGATGTTAGCTAGAGGAAAAAAATATCTCCAGATCAGTTCACTAAGCCAATTTCCCGGAAACTGATGAAACAGTACTTCGGGTCTGGTTGGGTGTCTGATTCTGGGCAGGAATTTCGAAATTGCATATCTTCCTCTATAGACCTCTAAATGAGGTGCTTCCAGTTCCTACAAGTCACTGTGACTATCTAGTTTCTGTATATAAAATTTCGTAGCCATTGGAATACGTTTACCCCTCGGATGACACGATTTCTAAACTGACCAAATGAACAGTGTTTTCTGAAATCCGAATTTCTGATGTCAACTTTGAAAAATCATAGAGAATTCTATAGACCTCTAAATGACATGAACTCTAGCTTCCTAAAAAGCTCTAAACATCATCTAGTCACATGTCAAATTTCATAGCAAGAAGAGGTCATATGCTTAGCCTTGGATATCATGTGCAAAAAGGCATTTTCTTGGCAAAGAGTGGGGTTCATGGGGTCCAATCCTGGTTCTTCTACCTCTATGACCCTTTGAGCACATGAGAAAGCATCTCTAGGGGCCATCAATCATGGCTCAAGTGTCTGACAACTTAGATTGGATAAACTCACTATCCCATGCCCACTTATGCACCCATATAACCTATACTAACATTGAGCATTTCACATCAAAATTGCCTCTTCATTCATAATAGGCCTCATTCTCATACATTCGTCATACATGCATTAGCTTACAATCATTCATAAAGGTTACATCATTACTTTACATCACTTGTCTCATGTACAATGTATTTACAAGAAATTCCTTTACACTTTTCTGTAGTCTCCCTAGCCTCATGCTTGATGATGGTTCCCATCTCTCACCTCACTTGGTCCACCTGGCATGTTTGGATGGTGGAGAGGGAGGGTGAGATGCGGAGAATCCCAGTAGTTCATCTCTCATTCAATCATACATATATAGCATGCAAACAAGTCTCATTGTGCATGTATGGCATATTAGCATATAAAATCATGATGAAAGCATTTAAAACATGTGAATTGGCCATGCATAAAGAAAACATTCTCAACATGTGAGTAGGCCATACATAACATTTAGAAGCTTGCTAAGTACTTGGATTAGCCTCACCCACTCACTTGTGGCTTTTGGACTTGCCTCACCCATTCTTAAGAGGTCCTTAGACTCAACCCTTACTCTTTGGGAGTCAACCTCACTTTTGGGAGACTCTTTACTCTTGTCTCAACCAACTTAAGGGTTTGGCTCATCCTCACCTTGGCTATAGGGTTATTGGCTTTTCTATTCCTCAAGCAAACGAAAACAAATCACATAAATCATCATTTCACTTCATAACATATCATCATGCTAACACACTTCTCATGACTCATATCATACATACATACAAGTAAGACAATGTAAACATACAATTATGCATGAAAGAAGGTGGAGAGAACTACCTTGTTAGCTATTCACTACTTCCTCTTTCACTTGTCTCCTCCCTTGTGGGTTTCAAAACCACTTCTAGATGGGGGAACTTCTCTTGAGCCTAACCACACAAGAAGCATGGAATTAATTCCTTAATACTTGATTCTTAAGCTAGGAATCTCTTTCTAATCAACTCTATTGAACTCCTTAACCTAGGTCTCTTGCTCTCACTAGAATCCATTAGCTATCCTCTCTCTTTTCTCAACTCTCAAGTTCTTACAAGAGGGAAAGCAAGAAGAAGAAGACTCCATACTTTTAACCTCTCTCAAGAGTGATTTCCCACTCTCTCTCTTCTGAACCAAACTCAAAACCTAACTATCTTTGCTATCAAAACCGTGGAAAGAGAGGGGAAGGGGAGAAGGGCAACATACTAAGAGGAAGCCATGGAATTCCTTACCTTTCTTGTCCTTTCTTCTTCTCCTAAGCTTCTCTCTCTCTCCTCCGCCCTTTTCTCTCTCTCAAGGTGAGCTTGAGTCGGTTAGAAGAAGAAATAAGAGATTTGGAAGCTTTTAAAAAGTCAAATTCTCTTTTTCTCGCTTTTCTGAACCGCTCTCGCTATAGCGAATCATTGCCCTCGCTACAGCGAGCTCGTGTCTGTTCCAGACCTTTGCCTTCGCTATGGCGTTGCTACGGCGAGCAACTCCCTGGTTTTTGTATGGAATGCCCACACTCGCTATAGCTAGGAACATTTTCGCTACGGCGAGGGTGCATTCTCGCTATGGCGAGAAGACTTAGAAAATTTTCAGCTTTTCGAAAATTTTCAACCTTTATTTTCTTTTCCTTTTCTTTTCCTTTTTCTTGGCTGTTACATTCTACCCTCCTTATAAAAATTTCGTCCCCAAAATTTAAATGACATACCTCATGGGAAGAGTTCTGGATGTTTCTTCCTCATATCCTCCTCCAATTCCCATGTGGCTTCTTCGGGTGACAATCCCTTCCAAACTACTTTCACCAGCGGTATCGTCTTATTCCTTAACTGCTTGAGTCTAACATCCACGATCCGATCTGGTGATACTCTATAAGATAGATTCTCCTGTAACCGCACATTCTCATATTCTATGACATGTGAGGGGTCGGGCTGATACTTTTTCAATTGGGAAACATGAAAAACATTATGAACTTGGCTTATATTTGGAGGAAGAGCTAATCTATATGCCATAGGTCCTACTTTATCAAGAATTTGGAAAGGACCTATGTACTTTGGACTGAGCTTCTTACTCTTAATGGACTGATCGATGCCTGTGAATGGAGATACCTTAATAAAAACATGGTCTCCAACCTCAAATTCTAACGGCCGCCTACGCTTATCTGTATAGCTTTTCTGTCTACTCTGGGCCGTTAGAAGCTTCTTTCTAATGGTTTCTATCTGTTTAGAGGTCTGGTCCACTAATTCTGGGCCTATAAGGCTCCGTTCTCCTAGCTCAACCCAACACATTGGGGACCTACACTTCCTCCCATACAATGCCTCAAACGGTGCCATCTGTATACTAGCATGATAACTATTATTGTAGGTAAACTCTGCTAAAGGCAAGTATGTATCCCAGTTCCCTTTCATTTCTAGCACACATGCCCTCAACATGTCTTCTAGGGTTTGGATGGTTCTCTCTGTCTGTCCATCCGTCTGAGGGTGGTAGGCTGTGCTAAATCTAAGTCTGGTACCTAGAGCATCTTGTAATGATCTCCAGAAATTTGATGTGAATCTGGGATCTCTATCTGACACTATGCTCTTGGGCACACCATGTAGTCTAACTATCTCCCTGATGTACAACTGGGCTAACTGGTTTAGGGTATAAGTGGCTTTCATAGGTAAAAAGTGTGCTGACTTTGTTAACCTATCCACTATTACCCATATTGCATCATAGCTCGATGATGTCCTGGGTAAACCCATGACAAAATCCATAGCTATGCTATCCCATTTCCACTCCGGGATATCTAGAGGCTGAAGTAAGCCAGCTGGTTTTTGATGTTCTATTTTCACTCTCTGGCATATCAAACATCGGGAGACATATTCTGCTATGTCTACTTTCATCCTGGGCCACCAGAACATTCTCTTCAAATCCTGGTACATTTTGTTACTACCCGGATGAATGGTATACTTACTCTTATGTGCCTCATCTAGTATCTTTTCTTTGATCTCAGTATTTCGAGGCACATACAGCCTATCCCTATACTTCACTATGTCATCCTCAGACAGATTGAACTCCTGAACACTACCTTGGGTTATCTTGGTTCTTATCTTCTTTACATGATCATCTACTTGCTGAGCTTTTCTTATCTGATCTCTCAGGTCACTTTCTATTTGGGTTTCACTCATCAATAATTTTCCTGAACACACCACGCAGGAGAGACTCATGTCTCTGAATCTCTCAATCAATTCCTGCTCTCTAATCATCATACAGGCCACATGCATGGATTTTCTACTTAGGGCATCAGCTACCACATTAGCCTTACCAGGATGGTATTTCAATGTGAACTCATAATCTTTCAGAAATTCTAACCATCTTCGTTGTCTCATATTCAACTCTTTCTGCTCAAATAAATACTTAAGACTCTTGTGGTCGCTATACACTTCTATTGTTGCCCCGTATAAGTAGTGTCTCTATATTTTCAGAGCGAATACCACCGCGGCTAACTCTAAGTCGTGTGTGGGGTAGTTTTCCTCATGAGGTTTCAACTATCTAGAAGCGTAAGCTACCACTTGGCCTTTCTGCATGAGTACACATCCTAACCCTTTCTTAGAGGCATCACTATACACTATAAACATTTCTTTAGGGTCGGGAAGTACTAGAACTGGAGCCGTGGTCAACTTGTGCTTCAACTCTTGAAAACTACTCTCACATTTCTCATTCCACACAAACGACACGCTCTTTCTAGTAAGCCGGGTCAATGGCATTGCTATTTGAGAAAAGCCCTGAATGAACCTTCTATAATACCCTACTAAACCTAGAAAGCTTCTGATCTCTATCACTGTCCTAAGTCTCTCCCACCGCAATACTGCCTCTACTTTATGGGGATCTACTGCGACCCCTGCCTGGGAGATCACATGACCAAGAAACTGAACTTCAGTGAGCCAGAAATCACATTTATTAAGTTTAGCGTACAACTGTCTCTCTCTTAGGGTCTCCAAGACTAATCTCAGATGCTGCTCGTGTTCCTTTCTACTTTTCGAGTAGATAAGGATGTCATCTATGAAGACTACTATGAATTTATCTAGATATGGCCTGAACACTCTATTCATATAATCCATAAAAACTGCAGGTGCATTCGTTAACCCGAAGGGCATAACTAGGAATTCATAATGCCCGTATCTGGTTCTAAAAGCCGTCTTGGGAATATCATCTGCCTTTATCCTGAGCTGATGATATCCTGACTTGAGGTCTATCTTAGAAAACACTGATGCTCCTGCTAACTGATCTAGGAGGTCATCTATGCGAGGGAGAGGGTACTTATTCTTAATGGTAATCTTATTGAGTTCCCGGTAGTCTATACATAACCTAAGGCTCCCGTCTTTCTTCTTTACAAATAGAACTGGGGCTCCCCACGGTGAGACACTGGGTCTAATGAAACCCTTCTCTAAGAGTTCCTCTATCTGTTTCTTAAGCTCTGCTTACTCAGTGGGGGCCATTCTATACGGGGCCTTAGACACTGGACCTGCCCCAGGTGCGATGTCTATAGAAAACTCAACCTCTCTCTCTGGGGGCAGTCCACTGATCTCTTTGGGGAATACTTCTGGGAATTCCCTTACTACGGGGATCTCATCTATACCCTCTTCTACCTCAGCCTGCACTGAAAAGAAGACCATATACCCCTGACAACCATGCCCTAGAGATCTCTCAGCTTGGGAAGTGGTCATGACAGACAACTCAGCCCTAGTACTAGGCACATTCCCACACTCAGGTAAAGTAATACACCTGTGGCTACAATCTAGTGTGGCATTATTTGCAGACATCCAGTTCATACCAATTATCACATCGATGTCAATGAGAGGCATACATATCAAATCAAGGGTGGTCAGGCAATGATTAAACTGGATCACACAATTTAAGCAAGCATGGGAGGTAATGGCTCGGTTTCTTGTGAGGGTGGATACATGCAACTCATATGGCAATGTATGCATACTCAGACCCGACCTCTTAACACAGTCACATGATATGAAAGAATGGCTAGCACCCGAATCAAATAAGGCAGTTACTGAAAAATCATTTATCTTAATAGTACCTTGAATCAGACTCGGGGACTGGCTAGCCTCTTGTTGTGATAGGGCAAAGACTCTACCCTGGGTCTGTGGTCTAGGAGGAGGAGCCATCTCTCTCTGCCGTGTGATCGGTAGAGGGGCTTGTGGGGGAGCTTGGATGCAGTCTCTGTCTATGTGCCCCGGCCTGCCACATCTATAACATACGTTCTGCCCCGCATAACACGGTCTGGTACCGTGACTCCTGCCACACTGGGGACATATGATAGGTGGAGCACTGCCTTTACTGGACTGAGTCCTCTTTTTCTTTCCCCTTTGGTTCCACTGACTCTTTCCACCTCTACGGCTCGTCACTGCCGGCTGGGAACCATCTCTAGATCTCTTAGGCTCAGGGAGGGGAAGTAATGGTCTAGCGCTGGAGGTAGGTTGCATCATCTTGAGATTCGTTTCTGTTACTCTACATACTTCTACCAGGGTATGGAAGTGCCTGATTCTCTGGGGCACCACCCTGTCTCGGATCTCAGGGAGCAAACCCTTCTCTAGCCTATCTGCCCTTCATTTCTCATCATCATGTCTCTGTAGGTATGAGGAATATCTCGAGAGCTCAATGAATTTTGCTACATACTGGTCCACGGACATCCCCGGAATCTGTCTCAACAGAATAAACTCTGACTCCTTCTCATCTCTGATAGAGTCGGGGAAATACTTCTCGTGGAATGCCTTAAGGAATGCTTCCCACGTGATCGGGGCGTTCCTTGCTCTCAATATCGGCTCAGTGCCCTTCCACCAATATATCGCTTCTTTTCTTAACTGAAATGCAGCCATCTTGGCTCTCTGCTCAGATGTACACTCCATAACCTCGAAAATCTGCTCTAGTTCTATAATCCAGGCCTCAGCTCTATCTGCACTCATCTCACCATCAAAGGTGGGAGGCCCGAACTTTCTGAACTGGGTAATCACTTTTCTGATCGACGGCTGCTGCTCAGCTGAAGGCATTTGAGCTGGTGGGATTGGGGCAACAGCCTGCATGTGTGGCTGTGCATCTGTAGGAGCCGCCCCTGAATGCTCGGGACGATCTGAGTGTGGAGGTGGCTGAGGAGGGGGAGGTGTAGGGCCTTGGCTATCTCTCTTAGCAAGCCGTTCTTGTAGCTACATGATAACAGCTTGCTGCTGATCCAAGCGAGCCACTATACTCTGTAAGGCTCCAGCAACTGGATCGCAAGGCCCGGCTTCATCAGCCTGAGCCGCTCTGGGAGGCCTACCTCTTCCTCTACCTCTACCTCTACCTCGGCCTTGGCGCGTGTCAACCATCTTTCTGAAACATATAACATGGTTTAGCATACATAATAGGGACACATGTCACTTTCATGCACTCAATCATCCATAGCAAGCTCATAAACATCTTGGCAACTCACAAACATATGCTACAATCCACAATGAAAGCCTGAACCTTTGCTCGTATGCTACAACTCACAATGAGAGCCTGAAACTTTTGCTCTGATACCACCAAATGTAACACCTTACTTTCTAGCTCATACCCATCATGCCTTACATACTCATATACACATGCTAAGCATACAAGGGAGGTTATTTGCTCTACCTTATGCTTAATTTCTATGGCATTATGTATGGGTAGATTTCCATTGAAAGTCACATGGACCGGGTGAGCTCTTTCTCTACATCCTCATGCTTAATTATACTACTAAGACTCATTTCAATCCCAACAACATGCTTTAAACTCATGGAAAGCAAAAAGGGATTTGAGACATGCATTTTCGTTCTTGGCAGATTTTGCTTCATTTCTGGGCTAAGTTTGGAAATTCATAACTAAATGTAGAAAAATCGTAACTGCATGATCTCAGTCATCCTAGAAAGCTTAAGACGTCTTCTGTATGCTACAAATATGTAGAAGTCTCAATATCTTACATATCCTGAGTTTGACATCAAAATCGTTCACTGGTCAGAGGGGGCTCCTTTGCTGTCACAGTTTACTGATATGGACTTTGAAAATGTCTAACTAATTCCAAAAAAATCCAATGCCTATAAATGATATCTCTATAGAAAGATGTGGATGTTAGCTAGAGGAAAAAAATATCTCCAGATCAGTTCACTAAGCCAATTTCCCGGAAACCGATGAACAGTACTTCGGGTCTGGTTGGGTGTTTGATTCTGGGCAGGAACTTCAAAATTGCATATCTTCCTCTCTAGACCTCTAAATGAGGTGCTTCCAGTTCCTAAAAGTCACTGTGACTATTCCGTTTCTGTATATAAAATTTCGTAGCCATTGGACTACGTTTGCCCCTCGGATGACACGATTTCTAAACTGACCAAATGAACAGTGTTTTCTGAAATCTGAATTTCTGATGTCAACTTTGAAAAATCATAGAGAATGCTATAGACCTCTAAATGACATGAACTCTAGTTTCCCAAAAATATCTAAACATGATCTAGTCACATGTCAAATTTCATAGCAAGAAGAGGTCATATGCTTAACCTTGGACATCATGTGCAAAAAGGCCTTTTCTTGGCCAAGAGTGGGGTTCATGGGGTCCAATCTTGGTTCTTCTACCTCTATGACCCTTTGAGCACATGAGAAAGCATCTCTAGGGGCCATCAATCATGGCTCAAGTGTCTAACAACTTAGATTGGATAAACTCACTATCCCATGCCCACTTATGTACCCATATAACCTATACTAACATTGAGCATTTCACATCAAAATTGCCTCTTCATTCATAATAGGCCTCATTCTCATACATTCGTCATATATGCATTAGCTTACAATCATTCATAAAGGTTACATCATTACTTTACATCACTTGTCTCATGTACAATGTATTTACAAGAAATTCCTTTACACTTTTCTGTAGTCTCCCTAGCCTCATGCTTGATGATGGTTCCCATCTCTTACCTCACTTGGTCCACCTGGCATGTTTGGATGGTGGATGTGACAACCCTACCTTCTAATCATTGTAATTATGGTTAAATACAAGATAAATCTGTTAATGATCAAGGTTTGAGGTCATTATATTTTACCGTATTACGAAAATGTGAGGGAATTTGAACCTTGATGTTAGGGTCATCACCATGCCACCTTAGCAAAATAAAATGTGCATAAAAGAAATCTTACTACCATAAGAGGCTCATGATTTAATCATCCATTAATTTCAACACTCAATAACCTCCCGGCTTGTACTCTTAAATCATTCCCCAAATTTCACAAATCTCACCGCGGCGAGTTGGACCTTCGCCGCGGCCAACCTATGTGGCGCCGCGGCGGAAATGCTTCCTGGAACCTCTACTCAACTCCCAGAATTCTCGCCTCGGTGCAATATATTCGTGCCGCGGCGAGTTTTGCTTCTGTCCAACACCAATTTTAATTTTTCGACTCGCGCCGCGGCGGGAAACACTGAGCCGCGGCGGGTTTTGGTTCTGTTACCCCCCCTGGGTGAATTTTTCGCTTCGCGCTGCAGCGAGGTGCGTTGCGCCGCGGCGCCTTTTGGCTCTGTCTCTACTTTGGCCGCGGCGAAGCCTTCTTGGCCGCGGCGGAATTCTCCTCTGTGACCATTTTACCCGAATTTCACCCTTTACGCTCCAATTCTCACCTTAGCAACACTCTAGGTCCACCTACCCTTGTTTTAAGTGATCCTAATGGTGTTTATCTACCCTATTTACCCATCAATCCATCCATTACCATTGTGAAACTCAAATGTCACTTCCTACTTGTTCCACTAACTCATACCAGCAAATTCATAAATAAGTGACAGCAAGATCACATACGTTATCAGCAATTTACATCCCATGCAACTTTCATAAAGATTCCATTCAACAATAGCTTACCTCTAAGGCATCATATAACTACAATCCTCATATGGTAATCCATATCATAATTCCAGCAAACCCACATACATATATATAATACTATAAGTTCATACATTAATATTCCACTATGATGTACTCCAAATCCTTAACGGTTACATTTCAATCAAGCAAAATATAAACGCCTACACTTGGCAATATGATTACATGATGATGCTAGGTAATAATAACAAAAAATTGCATCTATCCTATTCTACTCAGACCAAGTGTAGCTCCCCACACCCGGCCTCAGCTCATGGATGTTCATCCACTTGCTTACCCTTATCCTTACCCGAGGAACTTTCACCTGAAATGTTAATCCCATAAAACGGGGTGAGATATAAATCTCAGTAACCAAGGCAATTCCATTATATATCCAGTTTAATTACCATATATGCATAAATCAAAATCAACATCAGAATCATATCCATTATAACAGCAAATGAAACAATTAGGCTATCATGATTACTATCCCATACTAGCAATCATATCATCACATGTTAAAGGCCATTAACACCGGAGAGGCCCGTCCACGGCACCTACTCCTCATTGAGCACAACCGGGGCTCAGTGCATCTGGGGTTTGATCATAACCCAGTGCTTGATCATAGCACATGCACGGGTGGCAGCCGCACCACAGCTCCACCATGGACTCACAAGGTCCAATCACAAATCAACAGATAGCCAACCAATTCATTCAGCATTTTCCAATCAATCATATATAGCAACATATGGAATTAAATCAAATATACACATGGAATTGATATAAACCCAGTTACCTCACTTGTAGACACTTGTAACAATCACCAATGGTGCAGAATTCCTCCTATAACCATAACATCACATAATTACTACTCTAATTCATCATTAATAATCATAATCAGTACCCAAGGAATTTAAAATACCAATGACTACCCAAGAATCATTTACCCAGACACAACAAGTCCCAATTTCGAATTTAAGCTTCCTCCACCAGAAAACTCAATATTCCACCCAAAATCCTAAGCAAATTCGTACATAATTAATACCCATTTTATAAATTAGCTATAGGGGTCTCAAATTAACCATTAAAGCATCAAAATGGAGGGTTTAAACACACCCAAGGTCAGCCCTAATCCCAACCTACGAATTTCATCAAGAAAATCCCCCAAACACTCATATTTCAGATTTTGGGTAGGATGAAAATGCTCCAAATGAAAAACTAATCGGACCAAATTAAGGAGAAAGATGAGGGGATTAAGTTGTATAACTATTACCTTGGCTGAATCTTGCTCTAAGTATGAGAAAATGCAGAATTTTGGTCCCAAACCCTAGCCTCCTTCTCCACCTCCGATTTTGCCTCTTGAATTTTATGTTTCAGCAAGTGAGTAAGTGGGTGGGGTATTAGGGTTTAAGTTGGGTCAAGTATGGGTCAAGTATGGGTCATGGGCTGCTCCAAGATCCATCTCCACTTGGGCTTCAGATTTTAGCTTATTGGGCCAGTTTTTGGAGTGTTGGGCTGCAGAATTTTGTTGGGCCAGTTTTATGCATTTAGGTTGCTGAAGTTTAATTGAGTTTGGGCCAAGTTTGAGAAGCTTAAGAATGTGGATCTGCACAAGGATTATTGGGCCACTTAGAAGAGTCTATACAAGATAAATCTTGGGCCTCCATCCCACTAAATTATGTTAGGTCTGCACATAATCCATTGGGCCCCCATTAACCTCTTCTCATGATCTATTAATTTAGGCCTAGATAGAATTTCTATCCCAATTAAATCTCAAACCCATATTAATAATTTATCTCTCTAAAGTCTCCATTCATTTAACTTGCCCAATGAGCCTATATTAATTACTCTTAATTAAATCTAATCCATGATTAACACCTTAATTAATTATGGGGTGTTACAGTGGAGAGGGAGGGTGAGATGCGGAGAATCCCAGTAGTTCATCTCTCATTCAATCATACATATATAGCATGCAAACAAGTCTCATTGTGCATGTATGGCATGTTAGCATATAAAATCATGATGAAAGCATTTAAAACATGTGAATTGGCCATGCATAAAGAAAACATTCTCAACATGTGAGTAGGCCATACATAACATTTAGAAGCTTGCTAAGTACTTGGATTAGCCTCACCCACTCACTTGTGGCTTTTGGACTTGCCTCACCCATTCTTAAGAGGTCCTTAGACTCAACCCTTACTCTTTGGGAGTCAACCTCACTTTTGGGAGACTCTTTACTCTTGTCTCAACCAACTTAAGGGTTTGGCTCATCCTCACCTTGGCTATAGGGTTATTGGCTTTTCTATTCCTCAAGCAAACGAAAACAAATCACATAAATCATCATTTCACTTCATAACATATCATCATGCTAACACACTTCTCATGACTCATATCATACATACATACAAGTAAGACAATGTAAACACACAATTATGCATGAAAGAAGGTGGAAAGAACTACCTTGTTAGCTATTCACTACTTCCTCTTTCACTTGTCTCCTCCCTTGTGGGTTTCACAACCACTTCTAGATGGGGGAACTTCTCTTGAGCCTAACCACACAAGAAGCATGGAATTAATTCCTTAATACTTGATTCTTAAGCTAGGAATCTCTTTCTAATCAACTCTATTAAACTCCTTAACCTAGGTCTCTTGCTCTCACTAGAATCCATTAGCTATCCTCTCTCTTTTCTCAACTCTCAAGTTCTTACAAGAGGGAAAGTAAGAAGGAGAAGACTCCATACTTCTAACCTCTCTTAAGAGTGATTTCCCACTCTCTCTCTTCTGAACCAAACTCAAAACCTAACTATCTTTGCTATCAAAACCGTGGAAAGAGAGGGAAAAGGGAGAAGGGCAACATACTAAGAGGAAGCCATGGAATTCCTTACCTTTCTTGTCCTTTCTTCTTCTCCTAAGCTTCTCTCTCTCTCCTCCGCCCTTTTCTCTCTCTCAAGGTGAGCTTGAGTCGGTTAGAAGAAGAAATAAGAGATTTGGAAGCTTTTAAAAAGTCAAATTCTCTTTTTCTCGCTTTTCTGAACCGCTCTCGCTATAGCGAATCATTGCCTTCGCTACAGCGAGCTCGTGTCTGTTCTAGACCTTTGCCTTTGCTATGGCATCGCTACGGCGAGCAACTCCCTAGTTTTTGTATAGAATGCCCATACTCGCTATAGCTAGGAACATTTTTCGCTACGGCGATGGGGCATTCTCGCTATGGCGAGGCCATTTCTCGCTATGGCGAGAAGACTTAGAAAATTTTCAGCTTTTCAAAAATTTTCAACTTTTCTTTTCTTTTCCTTTTCTTTTCCTTTTTCTTGGCTGTTACATTTGCTTTCAAGCATTCCCACTCTATCCTACTTTTTCATTTCTTTTTCATTTATTAATGTATTTCATTGTTTTTTCAACCCATTCCATTCAGGATACTAAAATTTTGCCATTCATTCAATCGCTTCCGTCTTTTTTTTTTTTTAGATAAATTATTTTCTTTTGTCTTTAAAATTTCATTAAATTTTAAATTTAATATGTATGATTTTAATTTTTTTTGTCTTGAATATGTATGATTTACATATTCAAGACAATCATAAAAATTAAAATAATATATAATTTTACATAAATAATAAAGTAAAATTAACTCAATATATAAGTTGCAAAACAATCATATAAAATTATTAATACAAATTTGATAACAAAGATTAAATTAAATAATTAAATAATAAAAATTAACTCAAGAATCTTACAAAAGTATAAAGATTACAAGAATTATTTTATTTTATCTTTATAATTTTAAAAATGCATTCCATCTCTGTTGACTATAGTTTTCTTAAACACTAAGTTTGATATGAAAAAAAGGAGTTTAAATTGTGGTTTAATAATATATTACGCAAATAAATGGCAACTACCCCTCTCACTTTGTGGGTGAGCTATGCGTTTTAATTTACAATTCCAAATAAATAGAAAAATATCTTTCTCACTTCACAACATCTTTTCATTTTACTCCCCTCTCCTTAATTGCTTTGCCTTTTATTAGAGGATTCTTCTAATATTTATTTTCCTAAGTTATGAACACGTGCCTATTTGTCTCCTTTTTTATCAACAAAAGATAAAGATAAAACATATTTTGCCAAATTAATTATATTTTTAATTAAACAAAATAAATATGCATCATGTCCATAAAGGAAAATAAGCACGTGTTCATACATGATCTATTAATTGGCCATGTGCACATATATGGTAAAATTTGTTGTAATTAAGGTCACTCATTATAAATCTCAATACTAATGTCATCACATCTGTTAGCGAGCTCTAAAATTCACAGCACAAGGTGATTATTATAAACTCAACTACATTACGAGTACTAATTGGGCTACAAATTACATTAATGTGTATTTTTGAAATAAAACACTAAAAAAAAGCCTATTTCAAAAATATTAGTATCATCCGTTACTAAGCAAGCTATAGCTGATCATCATCATAATCCTCAATAATATCTTCATCGATGGTCTCTCTAATGTAGGTGAATTTAAAGGTTTGAATAGGGACAACCTCCATCCACAAACTTAATTAGGTCTCTAATTGCCTTAAACATTCTCATAAATTTGACACCAACACTTGTCGCGGCTAAATCTAGAGTTGAAATGACTAAATGCACTTGGAAGTGGAATAATTTTCTCTCCTGCCCTGTTGCTATGCTTGAGTTGATGTGGGATTTAGAAATATGGGAAGGATATTTTTCATATATTTGAATAATATTTTAATAATTATCTATTTCATTCATGATCTTCTTTATTACACAATAGAATAAAAATTGGAAAGGTGAGGAAAATGATTAATTATGCATTATTTTTATAACACACTCTTTTTTTAAAAATGATATATATAATTCTGAAGAGACTTTATCATACATTATTAAATTATAAACAATTAACTCTTAAATGTGTAATGTTTTTAAAACCAAATTAATCATTCAATCAGTGAAAACAATAATTTAAGGTTTATTTGTCTCAATGTAATGAAGTGTTATTGCACCTACATATAAAAATATTTTTTTAACTTATTTGTATGTAACATTAAAATTTATAAAATTTAATTAATATTAGTAACATTAAACATTTTATTTTTTTGATAAAGTTATATTTATAAGTATAATTTATTTTTTTAATGTATTTGTCTATTCTTAAAAAAAATTCTAAATTCAAATTAATAAAAATTTTGCACTAAAACTTTTAGTGGCAACTAAAAGAGTTGTCACTAAAAGTTACTTTTGACAAAAAATTTTTAAAATTTTAAAATTTTTACAAAGGATACAAAACTTTTAGTGACAACAAGTGTCGCCACTAAAAGTGACCTTTAGTGACAAAATCAATTTATCGCTACTAAAAGTTAGTTTTAGTGGCGACTTTGCAGTTATAACTAAAAATCGTCACTAAATGTGACTTTTTAGTGACGACAGTATTGATGTCGCCACTAAAAGTATTTAGCGGCGATTTTTTATTGCTACTAAATAGTTTTAGTGACAATTTTTTTTGTCGTCACTAAAACTTTTATCAAAATTAAGAATAGTATTTTAATGACAACTTTTAGCGACAACTTAATAAAGTCGCGGCTAAAAATATTTTTTTGTGACAACTTTTTGTAGTCGTCGCTAAAAACCGTTACTAAAAATCTATTTTTTTATAGTGAAAAGAAAACTAGTCATTTGAAGGAAACAAAGATGGTAGCATATTATTAAAGAACTACTCAAGTACTCTAGCTTTTAGAACAAGAGTTTCAAATGAATCAATGAGCTATGCATAAAAGACTACTGAATATGGAATCAAGACATTGATTTGAATATGAGATGATTTGAAGCATTAAAAACACAAATTCTTGAACATTAAACAGATAGCATTCAAAGGGAGCTAGTGTTAACGGTCATGTGCCAAAGATTGAGTTATATAAACAAGACCTTTCAAAGAAGAAAAAGAAGAAGTGATAATATAATGCTAAACAAATATAATTTAAAGTTGCATTCCATGTGCTTTAACGTGTTATTACTCTATGTGATTTAACCCTTTGTATTTGAGAAAACCCTTAATGAGTTCATGAGCTAAAATTGAATCTCCTTCTTCTATTCTAAGTTTTAGGTGTCTTATAAGAAAAATCTAGTGAGATAAAAAAGGTTGCAAAACTAGAGAATTTATCTTGTAAGGTTGAATATAACTTAGAGATTTTAAGAAGCTAAAAAAAACCTATTAAAAGTGGAAAAATCTTATGAAGTGAAGAAAAAATGTAAAATCCAAGTGCTGAGTCCTATTAGGTTGATTGGGATAGTGGTAAAAGTTAGAGAATTGTGCTTATACTATAGGGTTGTTGTGGTATCATTGGTGATTACCCATGTTTAATATAAAACCCTTGTTGTGTGCTTAGGAACTAGACATAGGACAATTTGGTCCAAGCTAATATAAAATGATTATGTGTTTCTCTCAATTCCCTACCCTTACTTCTTGATTAAAGAATTTTTATTAATGAGTAGAATTACATTCCTTAGGAATGTGACATTATTTGATTGAATCATAATTAATCAGAGGGTAAAGTAATTTTAAAATCTTGTTCATCCCTCCTTCTTGGATTACTTCTATCTTAACAATTGGTACTAGAGAATAGTCTCTATTTCTTAAAACTAGCCTCCTAGAGAAAAATCTTGTTTAAAAGATGAGTCAATTTCTTACTACCAAAGGCTACCCAATCAATGGACCACCATGCTTTGACAGAACAAATTATTCATACTAGAAGAACAAAATGAAAATCTTCATTGAATCAACTAAATTATAAGCATAGGAGGTGATTGAAAATAACCCTTTTCTTCCAATGAAGATAATTGATGACAAGATTGTTGAAAAGCTAAGAAAAGATTAAAATAAGGAAGATAAAAAGATGTATCAAATAAATTGTTTGACAATTAACTATATTTTTTGTAATGAGAATGCAGAAGAGTTCAAAAAGCTATCAAGATCTCATTCTGCAAAGGAAATGTGGGACAAGCTATAAATAACATATCATGGAACCATAAAAAGTAAGGAAAACAAGGATTGATACATTGGTGTACAAGTACAAGTTATTCAAAATGAAGGACGATGAAAGGATAGAATAAATGTTTTGAAGGCTTGGAAAGATCATCAATAACCTTGACATTCTCAAAAAATGCTATCAAAATGAAGATCTCATTTGAAAAGTCCTTAGAATTCTAAGCTCACCTTGATGTGCAAAGTTTGCTACCATTTAAGAAAGTGGAAAACTAGAAAGAATGACTTTTGATGAACATAGAGGAAATCTAATTACTTGTGAAGGAAGCTACCTAAATAGAAGTATAGAAAGCTCTAAGAAGGACAAAAGTATTGATTAAAATCTTCTTATCAAGATGATGAAGATGAGTTTCCTACTAATCAATCTGATGACCAAGAAATGACACTGTTACCTAAAAGGATGTATAGCTTCTATAAGAGAAGATCATAGAATAATCAAATAAGAGGAAGCTTACCAAAGCATGAAGGAACTAGAGATATACTCAAGTGCTACGAATATAAGAAAACTAGTCATATCAAAGCTGATTATCCAATGTCCAACAAATCAACTCAAAAAGGAAGGCTATGGTAGCTTACTTGATATAGAGTGATGATGACCTTCTAGATGAATCTAGTAAAGGAGAAGAGCAAGAAATAACAAATCTATGTCTTCTAATTAGATCAAATTCTTGGAGTGACATTGATAATAGGAAGGAAGCTGAGAACTTTTGTCTCATAACTAATGATGAATATGCCAATACCAAGGTAGAAGAAAAGGTCTCCCTTAAGGCTAAAATAGGAGAAGACCTATAGTTTAGATTTTGGATGTTCCTATCGCATGATTGAAAGCAAGACTAATTTGCTATCCTTTGTTCCAAAGGTATTTGATATTGTTACATTTGATGGTAATAAAAAAAGGTAGAATAATGGATTTAGGTATACAATAACCATAAATGCATCTCTTACAATTAATAATGTTTATATCGTTGATGGATTGAAACATAATCTTATCAACATTAGTCAATTGTGTGATAAAATACACAATGTTGCCTTTGATTCCTATATATGCACTATATATGATAAAGAAATGAACAACATCCTAATCAAGGGAGAAGGCATGATAATGTTTATATCTTGTATACTGATAATATCTATTCATAAACATGTCTTACATCAATACATGATTAGAGTTGGCTTTAGTATAAAAGGTTAGGACATGTTAGCATAAAATTGGTATCTAAATTATCATCAAAAAATCTTGCTATTGGTTTGCCTAAGCTTAAGTATGAAAGTGATCAAAATATGTGAAGCATGTTAAAAAAAATTTACTCGTAACTATTTTTATGTTTAGCTATAGTTTTTGACTTTAAAGAAAATGAAATATCTCTTACAAAAATTTTGGCAAAAAGCATATTGTAACACAATAATATATTAACCCCAACTCGTCTCTGCTTAGGCTTGATTCCATATGATTTCCAAAGAAAAAGAGCAAACCGTGACATTTTCCTACTATATATCGGGGTATAAACACTCAGATTTTGCCCCATGGGTCCCGTGAACCCATCAATCACATACTCTACTCAAAATCTAATTATACAACTCATACATAGCATAAAACAACCCATGAACCACAGATATGAAGCCAAAAACCCCAAAATGTAATTTCTCAAAACGGGCCCAAAAGTCATATTTTTGGCTCTAACTTTGGAAAATCATAACTAATTCCAAAAAAATGGGAATCAAGCAAACCATAGCTTTTTGGAATGATCTAGATGTTAAATTTACATAAAAATAATTTCCAACCACAATATCAACGTTTGGATTGTGTTGGACATTAAAAAAGAGATAGAGGTCTGGCTGTCATTGGTACTGATGTAGCTTGCTATTATGAACTTCAAAAATTCATAACTAATTCCAAAAAAATTCAATCTGGGAAAACTATACCAATTTGGAAATATAAAGATGTTAAATAGAGGTAAAAAATAAGTTCATATCATTTTAGTAGCCCTTAGACCTTGAAAACTGATAGAATAGTAATGAAGGTCGGATAGCTTTCCTGATCCTGACACAGAACTTCTGAAAGTTATTTCTTCCTCTACAGACCTCCAATTGAGGTGCTTCCAATTGGTATAGGTCACTATGGATGTCTAGTTTATGGCCATGAAATTTCATAACAATTGGATACCTTTTGGTATATGAATGACACAAATTTATTTTCGGACCCATGGTAACAGTGCACTAACCAAAACCATCAAAATTTCCTAACTTCAACAATTCGTCAAATATTTCCTAAACCTCTAAATATTACCCACTTTAGCTTCCCAAGAAGTGCTCAACAATATCTAGAGGTATGCCAAATTTCATATCAAGAAGAGCTCATTTAGTCACATCTTGACATAGCTCACAGATTTGGCGAATTTGACACCATAAATGGTTCAAAATGGGAGTAAATAGTCTTCTACATGCTCTAGCACCTCTTGGGAAAGTTTTAAAGTATAAAAACAACATATATAGATTGCCCAAGTAATCCAAACCAACACACACCTCAAACTCATCATGCTACGAACAAAAGTACACTACTACATATAAGCTACCAAAGGGTCAAATCTCATCTTTTCATTACTTTGGTTCCATACATGGATCATACATCATTTATACATATTTCTACACTTGTTCAAATATTTACATCTCAAAAAGAATAGATATACATAAGCACTTTGGCTTTCCTATACATCAAACTATGTGTGAGTGTGCAAAAGTGGCAAGAACGGGACATCTATGCCTCATGGCTTCCACTCTTTGGCTCTTGATCTCCACCTGGACCATATGATATGGAAGAGGGAAGAGGGTGAAATTTATGGAATCTCAATATCTCATACACTCATTCAAGGAAGCAATCAAGGCATATAAACAAGTCAAAGCATGCAAGTAGGTATATAACCATTCACAATCATACAACATATGATTTACATGCCATAAATATCATATCAATGCTAAGAATAAGCTCTAGGGACTTTTGGTTAGCCTCAACCTTAGTTTAGGAACTTTTGACTTGGCCTCATTCAGTTATGAGACTTTTAGCCTTGTCTCACCTATTTCTAAAGACTTTTGACTCCACCTCACACATCTTAAAGAACTTTTGGCACTACCTTACCCAAGCAATTTTCACAATCCAAAACATAAGATATTGGTACCAATGGATCAAGAAAATATCAAATGGCATGTCTCACAATATAAGCATATACACAAGCATACAATGACTATTACACATCCAAGAATGCAACAAGAAAGAGTGGGAGCTACCTTACAAACCAACACAAGCCTTCCCTTTCAATTTCTCTTCTCCCTTTTTGGTCTTACAATCACAATTAGATGGAGCTGCTTCTTTTGGGCCTAGACACAACAAATAGCATGCAATTACTCTCTCATAATTCAAATAAACACTCACAAAGCTAGGGGTTCTTCATAACAAACCCCACAAAGTATATAAGAAACTAGGGGTTTTCCCTCTAAACCTTCACTAACTCTTCTTCTAGGCCTTTTGTATTTCTTAACTTCCCCCACTCTAATTCAATGATTTCTTGTTCTAGGTCAGACTTCCTTCCTCTCTCAAGCTCTCAAGTTAGTAGAACTAATATACTCAAAGAAAGCAAAGAAGAAGAAGTTTTAAAAGTGATTCTCTTTTGCCTTCACCTTCCTTTTTATTCTCCACTCTCCTTCTTTTGAACCAAACTTAAAACAAAACTAATTCAACAACCAAAACCATAGAAAGAGAGGGCAAAGAGAGAAGTATAAAATTGTAAGGAGGAGAGCTATGAAAATCTCAAGTTTGCTTACCTTTTTCTTGTTCTTCCTTCCTTTTCTTGGTCTCTCTCTCTTAGCCCTTTTTCTCTATTTTAGACGAAGCTTAGGTTAGTTAGAAGAAAAGGAGAGAGTTTGGACTCTTTAAGAAGCAAAATTCTCTTTTTTCACACTTTTTCGGACTAACCCTTACTATAGCAGAAAATAACCCTTGCTATGGCAAACACGTATTAGTCCCCGATCCCTATTCTCGCTACGACATGCGTTATTGCGAGGAACCCCTTGGTTTTTGTATAGGATGCCCAAACTAGCTATAGGTAGAAATATTCTCGCTATAGCGAACTAGTACATTCGCTATAACAAGGCCATTTCTCACTATAGCCAGTAGACTTAGAAAAATTTTAGGATTTCAGAAATTTTAGTAATTTTTGGTTGTTACACATATAAAACCTTTAAAGTAAGAGAATATAACTTAGAGACTGATAGTTATGGCTTTAGAAACTCCATGCCAAGGCAAAAAAAAAAAAGTAAACTAAAAGTCATGTTAAAAAGCATATTATCTATAGAATTTTATTAATGTTCAACCATAAATAACAGGCACAAATTTTATATCTCTAAGACATTGCTAAGTGTTTCAAAAATTATCTATTGAATTTACTTTCTCAACTAGTATAAGAGTTTTGAAGCTTCATCTAAAAAATGTATGATTCCACTATATTAAGCCATCATAAATAACTTAAAAAGAGAATAGTTTGAATGTATAGTAATAGCTACATTGCAAAAACCAAAATAAATGATTTGGTCAACCTAATGCATGAAGACCTCCCTTTAGCTAAAGAAAAATAATCAAGGAGTATGCATGAATGGGCTTTTCTTTTTTATTTTTTTAATTATAATTCAATCAAATGCATGAATAATATTTCTCAAACAAAAATTTAAAAAAATAGCTTCAAGACACATTTTCTTTTTTACCATAAGGAATATACGAGTGGATATTAAGAATATTTTGGTACAAGGAATCTTTTAGGCATGACTAGGGGCAAAAGGTTAGGCCTTTTTTTTGAATTTTAGGCTTTTGAGAAATGTTATCTATGAGAAAGAACCCTTGTTAGTTAAAAAACATAGTTAATCCATTCCTAACTTTAATTATCATAATCTTCACTTAGAATTAGAAGAATTTCACTCTAAATTACTAGTCTTAAGGATAATGATGCTCTTTTATGGTCTAAATAATTCTAAGTTGAAGGAATCATAATAATCACAACAATGCGTATTTAATAGATAATTAAGGTTTTAAGCTTATGTAATGAGACTCGTACATGGCCATCCAATACATAGCTACAATAAAGAGACCATAGTAAAAAACATGCATGATCAACTAGCCATCCTAAGAAAGAAAGAAAACAATCAATTTGTAGAAAGTTGCTAGACAGGGTATCTTGAGTCACTTAAAATTGATTAGGAGATATTTTAGACAAGTTTTCACCTTTGCTAGATGTAACAACCCAGAAAAAGACATGAGAGAAGAAATGAGAAAATGAAAGGGAAAGAGAAGTTGGAAAATTTTCGAAGAGCTGAGAATTTTCTAAGTCTTCTCGCCACAGCGAGAAATGGAATCGCCATAGCGAGAGTGCTTGCTCGCCATAGCGAATGTGTTCCTAGCTATAGCGAGTGCAGCACTCCATACAAAAACCAGGGAGTTGCTCGCCGTAGCGAAGGCAGAGGTCTGGAGCAGACACGATCTCGCCGTAGCGACGCCAGAGCGAAGGTAGAAGTCTGGAACAGACACGAGCTCGCCGTAGCGAGGTCACTAACTCGCTATAGCGAGAGCGGTCCAGAAGAGCGAGAAAAAGAGAATTTGACTTTTAAAAGCTTCCAAATCTCTTCTTTCTTCTTCTAACCGACTCAAACTCGTCTTAGGAGAGAGAAAAGGGCGGAGGAGAGAGAGAGAAGCTGAAGAGAAGAGGAAAGCACAAGAAAGGTATGAATTTCATGGCTCCCTCTTAGTAAGTTGCCTTCTCCCCTTTTTCCCTCCTTTTCACGGTTTAAATGGTAGAAAATGGTTAGGGTTGAGTCTGGTTCAGAGGAGATAGAGTGGGAAACCATTCTTGAGAGAGATTAGAAGTAGATAGTCTTCTCTTTCTTGCTTTTCCCCTTTCTTATGAGTTGAGAAAGAGAAGGATAGTTCATGGACCCTAGAGTGAGGAAGAAACCTAGAGTGAGAAGCTCAGTAGAGCTGCTTAGAAGTGATCCCTAGCTTAAGAATTGAGTAGTAAAGTATTAATTCCATGCTTTTGTGTGGTTAGGCTCAAGAGGAACTCTCCCATCTAGGAGTTGTTGTGAAATCCAACAAGGGAGGAGACAATTGACAGAGCAAGTTGAGAATAGCCAATAAAGGTAGTTCTCTCCACTTTCCCTCATGCATAATTGTGTGTTTACATTGTCTTGCTTGTGTGTATGAATGATATGAGCTATGAGAAGTGTGTTAGCATGATGATGTGTTATGATTGAAATGATGATTTAAATGATTGTTTTGGGTGTTGCTTGAGGAAATGGAAAAGCCAATAACCCTATAGCCAAGGTGAGGATGAGCCGAAACCCTAAGTTGGTTGAGCCATGTCTCCCAAAAGTGAGGTTGACTCCCAAAGAGTAAGGGTGAGTCTAAGGACCTCTAAAAGTATGGGAAGGCAAATCCAAAAGCCATAAGGGAAGGGGTGAGGCCGATCCAAGTACTCAGCGAGCTCATGAATGTTATCCATGGCCATTTCACATGTTTTAAATGTTTTCATCATGTTTTATATGCTAACATGCCATACATACATAATGAGACTTGTTGCATGCAATATATGTATGTTTGAATGAGAGTTGAACTACTGAGATTCTCCGAATCTCACCCTCCCTCTCCACCATCCAACCATGCCAGGTGGCCCAAGTGAGATTAGGGATGGGAGCAACCACCAACAAGCATGAAGCTAGGGATAGAAGCTAATGAAGAGTGTAAAGAATTCTTGTATATGGATCTTGTACATGAGATGTAAATGATGTATATGATGTAGTTCCTCCTAGTTTTGTAAAACCATGTATATATTAATGATGAATGTATGAGAATGAGATTTATGATGAATGAAAAGCTATACTTGAATGAGAAATGAGCAATAGTAGCCTAGTATATATGGGTGCATAAGTGGGCATGGGGTAGTGAGTTTCCCCAATCTAAGTTATTAGATACTTGAGGCATGATTGATAGCTCCTAAAGAAGCTTTCTCATGTGCTCAAAGAGTCATAGAAGTAGAAAACTTAAGATTGGACCCCATTAGCCACACTTTTGGCCAAGAAAGGGCCTTTTTGCACATGATGTCATAGAATAGCCATATGACCTCTTCTTGCTATGAGATTTGACATGTAGCTAGATTATGTTTAGAGCTTTCTGGGAAGCTAGAGTTCATGTCATTTAGAGGTCTATAGCATTTTCTATGAGCATTCAAAGTTGACATCAAAAATTCGGATTTCAGAAAATCACTGTTCATTTGGTCAGTTTTGAAATCATGTCATCCGAGGGGCAAACGTAGTCCAATGGCTACGAAATTTTATACACAGAAACTAGATGGTCACAGAGACTTGTAGGAACTGGAAGCACCTCGTTTAGAGGTCCAGAGAGGAAGTTATGAAATTTCGAAGTTCCTGCCCAGAATCAGACACCCAACCAGACCCGAGGTACTGTTTCATCGGTTTCCGGGAAATTGGCTAGGTGAACTGATCTAGAGATATTTTTCTCCTCTAGCTAACATCCACATCTTTCCATAGAGATAGAGTTTATGAGCATTGGATGTTTTTGGAATTAGTTAGACATTTTCAAAGTCCATATCAGTAAACTGTGACAGTAAAGAAGCCCCCTCTGACCAGTGAACTATTTCGATGTCAAACGCAGAATGAGTGAGAGATTGAGACTTCTAAGTATTTTTAGCATGAAATAGACGTCTCAAGATTTCTAGAATGACCCAGATCATGCAGATACGATTTTTCTGCATTTAGTTATGAATTTCCAAAGTTAGCCCAGAAATGAAGCAAAATCTGCCCATAGCGAAAATGCATGTCTCCAATCCCTTTTTGCTTTCCATGAGTGCTAAGCATATAGTAGGGATTGAAATAAGTCTCAAAAGAGTAATTGAGCAAGAGGAACCAGAGAGAGAGCTCAACCGGTCCATATTACTTCAAAGTGGAGCTCTACCCACACATAGTGCCATAACAAGAGTAAGCATAAGGTAGAGAAAGTGTCTCCCTTATGAGTTCCGCATTGCCATATGGGCTAGAGGGCACCTTGGGTATGAGCTAGAGGTTAAGGTGTCACACTAGACAAGCTATCTACACAACACTAAAATATTAGCCCACCCTGCAAATAATATATTGATAAAGTAAAAATAAGACAAATGATTTGTAGAACATTGCCTAACATGACATATTAATGCACATGAAAATATATCCTTAAGGATAAATGTGTTGTTCATCCTTTTCCCAATGCTTATAAGAACAACATTGAGTAATTGTTGCCAAAAATGATGTAATTAAACTAACATAATATGCATATGATCCTAGCATACAAGGTGTCTAGATGTTATTATTAAGGTCAAGCCATTCACTAACCTTTAGTTGTATAAAAATGACTAGTTGTTTTTTATTAACACAAAATTTGTGTTTTAATCCTTAAGGAAAACAACCATTTTCCATACTTTCAATTAAATAGAATCTAACCTTTGATCTTAATATATCAATCATCAAAAAGACATTCACTATTTGATAGTCTTTAGTCACCTTTACAATAAAACTAGTATGGTTTAAAATCTATCCAAAAAAAATCAATAAATAAACATTAACTTTATAGTTAGAGCAGCGAACCTAAAACTAATATATAGCTCTACACATTGTAATCAAAGTCAGAATTTCAAAGAGATAAAGAATCATGAAGGAAAAGATGGAAGATCAAAGGAAACTCAGTGCAATCGTGTTGATTTGGCCTTCAATCTTCAACCCAAGCTTCTCCTCAAACCCTAGCTCTTTGGTGCGTTTTTCCCTTCAGTGTTTCTCCTGCCAACTTAGAATGACGAAACCCTAGTAGCCCCCTCCATTTTTAGTTTGTAAATGAAAGTTTTACTTTTCAACAGCCGACCTCGCTCTGGCGAGGGACATCTCTCGCTATAGGAGGTCTTATAGGTTTTCAGATTTTTGTTGATCTCGCTACCGCATATGCTATGGTGAGAAGCTCCTTGGATTTTATATGAGTCACGACCTCACTGTAGCAAAATGACTTCCTCGCCATAGCAAATGTGCATCCTAGTTACAGTGAATTGTATTCTTGCTATAGCGAGAGGACTTGTTAAGTTTGCCTTTTGACTTTTTACTTCTCTCTATTTTCTCATTCCTTTCTACAATCTTTTACCTTCTCCTGAGATAAAAATCAATCATCAAATGAGGCATAAAACTGATAAAAATATCGCAATTAAGATATTTTCTTCATTTTGTTTGATTGAATAGAAAGTTAAGTCATATTAGTCAAGAGAAAAGTACTTTGACTCCCTAATTTATCATGAAATATATCTCTTCCTTATCTAAATTTAAGGGGTCATCAGTGTCCCTTTCTTCTTCCATGACCTTACACCTACACTTGGATGTAAATTTACTTGTTTGGCCTATACACATCAAATATAACATGAAATCAACAATGAACTCATACTTATATTAGCCTTATATATGCCAACGAGGGTTTTAGGTGTATATATATCCTCTTTGAATGTCTTATGAAGTAACTCTTATAATCTAACTTCTTTGCTACAAAGTCTCCCTTAATATGATTCTAATAGAACTCATTAGAAGCATCATATGCAGAGTTAAATAAGATTAATAATAGGTTGCTTCTTTAGGCCTAATTGAACTCTAAAATTTCACTTTTCAAAATAAAGCTCTTAAATTCATTCCAATGGCTCCATTAGTGTTTATAATTCATATTTAGACATATTATAATGTTAGAATCAACAAAACAACTTCCTAAGTGCCAAAACCCTCCTATGGCCAAGACATGCACCCTAGGCACCTTTCTTGTAGTTTTGTTCAATTCTTAAGGAATTTTAAGACTTCAAGATATCCATGATTCATATCATATTCAATTATGACATTAGAGAGCTTAATTAACTCTCATAAGGTTTTGAATCTCTTAAGAGCCAATCCAAACCTTAAGTAAGCCATAAGCTACCTTTTAGTTTTTTTGTTAATTCTAATTGCATGATCTTATTCTTCATCCTTCAAAACCCCTAATTCCACCATGGTTTCACCAAATTCAAACCTCTCTACATATAAGATAGGGTTCCACACATGCCAAATTTTCCTAGTCTAATTCATATATCATTTGAAAGTGTACTTGATGGAGATTACTTTGGTGAAATTGGTTTCTTTGAAAGAGCTTCATCCTCCATGAGTTCAGCCACTAAACTCCCTCTTTAAGAAACCAAAACCACCAAAACAAAGAGAAGAAGGAGTAGAGAAATGTTTATATTAGTGTCATAGGAAAAATTAGCACAAAAAATTACCTATGCGAAGCTTTTTTCTCCTTTCTCCCTTAGTTCTTCTCACATCTCCTTGGCCTGCTAGTTAGAGCTAAATAAGTTGGTTACCTATGTGGGAGAAGGCTAACATGCTTATAAAAGGAGAAAGAAGGGTTTTTATAACAATTTTGAAAATACCGATTACATTTTAAAACTTTAACTTCTTTGTTTGAATTCATTTTGGACCTTTTTTTAGAACTATCTTTTCTATTATAAAGTTAAGACTTTCTAGCTTATTAAAAATATTTATTTTGAAATTTTTAAGATTCAAAACATTTCAAAACAACTTGATTAAATTTCCTATTAATTGGCATCTTAAATTATATGTCAATAGGGTTTTAGCTATTCTGCCATTTTCTATGATTTTAAGGACCTTTGAAAACTATAGTGAGTTCAACTTTATCATTTAAAACTTCTTTCTTAGAGTTTTTAAAATTTAGCTTGAAATTACAATTTTTCCATTGTGATCTTAATCTGTTTAGCCATTTTACTTCAATTTCTAACCATTCAAAGTTTTATAACCTCATTTCTATATGTTCTAATTAGAATTCTACCTTTAATTATTCTTAATTCATTTTACTTTGAAGCCTTCTTTCATTACTAGACTGATTCCAATTCAGTGTAAAGGCCAATTCATTTATAAAAGAAAGGATATTACATTATCCATCTTTACTTGCTTTATAGATATGAGAAACATGTGATGCATTATTTTATACAATGTATCTACATTTTTGTTATAATTATCTATCGCTTATATATCTTATCTTCTGCTATAGAGTTTTGACAATACTTAGTGTGTAAGTGTCAATATGTTACATAACTATGTTGTACTAGGTGATTGAATCCAGGTTGTCTTAATCATAAGGCTTTTGATTGCTTTGAATGGATCAACAATCTATTCTTCTTCATTTAAGTTTTGTACTTTGATGAATTTGTCACTTAGGAAGTCCAAATTTTGGAGTTCTTACAAATTATATGTTAACCTATTTATAGTTTCTTGTTGCTTAGGAGAGATTTCGTAGTTATATGATAAATTTTTATAAAAAATTTTCTACCTATCTATAATTCTTGATTCTAGAATACCATTTACCAATCTAGCTATATCAAGTAAATGTCAAATACTTTTGGTTATGTAATTTTGAAACAAAAGACTATTAAGAACAAATTGAATGAGATTAGGGTTTTCATGATCAAGAAAATCATTTTGTTCAGCTCTTACCAATCTCTAAATTTCATATGATCTCGAGAATTATTTCTCCAGTAATACTAAAAATATATATGGTATAATATTTTAAAAATCCATTAATTTTTATGAAAGAATAACCATTATTTTAATAAAACATAAAAAATTGCTAAGTTGTTTTTAGGCTTAATTTTGGAATGTAATTTTGCTGACTACCAATTTGATATTTGAGATGTTCTAGCTATTATGGTTAATTAAAAATATGCAAATTTGATCAATCATAATTTGTAAGAATAATATGTGAAATATTTTGTTTAAATCTTTGTTGCTTACTTGAAGCGTATACGCAAATATATGTATCACTAAAGTAATATAGTGATAAGAAAAGATCATTCCTTCAAGAATTTGTTGTTAAAACTTGTCAAGTACCAAAATTCACACCCTAGTTTAAATTAAGCAAATCAATTTTAAGTAATTGTATTAACAAGAAACGATTATAAATTATCTACCATGCAGAGTTTAGAATTAATATTTAGATTTTCGAGTGAATAATAGCATCCAGAATTATTAATCCTTCTTATATTTCATAGCAATTTACTTCAACACCCAGTACCTTTGCCCTTAACAGTGATATATGTTAGTCTAAGGTTCACTTGTTCTTATAAGTATTTTTCCAAATCTCAAATAGGATTAGCTGATTAATTTCATAATTCCTTATGAAATCAACCAAGATCAAATTGATAGTACAATACCTAATTGGACCATATGAGGTTAATGAGTATATTCCTATCTCATTAACTAAACCATCCACTTTCCCAAGTAAGTTCAAGTACTTACACCACTTAACTATTGATCTAAGTTCGCTTTCCCTTTTCTAAGTTTAAGCAAAAGTGTCAAATCAATCTAATTAATGGCCAAGCAATTAGAGAGCATAAAGCATGGAGTTGAATAAATATGTATTCATCATTAATTGCAAAATTTAAATAAGGAACAGTCACTAATCCATACAAGAGTTCTTAATAATGCTAAATTAAGGAATTTAGCTATATATATTCATGAAAATCAGCAACAAAGTTAAAGCAAAGGTTAGATACATATGAGAGAATGCAAAGAAAAGAAGAAGGAAAGAAGAAACTTAGAAATGAAGCTTGTCTCTGCTTTAATCTTCAATCCCTAGCATTCCTTTGCTTCATAATGCCTTTCTTAGCTTATCCACAACCTTTACACACTTTGAATAAACCCCAGAATACCTAAAATGATGGCTCCCCTCATAGCAATGGCTATATAAAGTAAGAAACCTTTAAAATTTTGGCAAAGAAAACGTTGTGTTTTGCTCAAACGAACCATATCGCGACTCAAAAGGTCATGCTGCGGTGATTTTGATTATTATATGGATTTAAAACACTCTGCATTGTAGTAGAGCATATCACCATTATAGCACATTTAGTCTATGCTACCATCATGCTATGACTCAACATGTACTTGTCGTGGCTTCAGCTTTGTTCGATTTATGCTGCAGTGCAATAAATTCTCATCGTGGCACTTTTTGCTTATGTCTGACATTTCACTGTAGCTTACTTAGGATGAGCCATAGTGCAACTTTGTTCTAGATGCTTGCCACCATTTTCTTTCTTTTTAACCATGACTTGATGAATTCTAGCCATGGCACACTTCCAAAACACAACAGCTACAAGTGTTTTAGAGCCTCTTTGACATGAAAAACTTCAATCCTATTTTAAATATGCACCCTTACAATAAGAGCAAAGTATAATTAATATTTAATATACTCAAAAATAAAATAAAACTTAACATTTAAAGGGTAAAAGTTGAGTGTGGAGCTGTTCATGAATAACAGGGAGTTATCACGCCCTCAAACTTAAACTTTTACTCGTCCTTGAGTAAAGTAAATCAAAACAAGATCAGAGTGCTTATAGGTTAGCTGAGTATCAATGTCTGCTATAGTCCTCACTTGCTGCATCAAAGACTTTATCCTATAGGAAGAATAAGCAATACATGCTAGAGGTAAAGTTTAAACAATAAAGGTAAGACTTCTAACCATTTTGAAGTGTGTGAGTGAGTTTGGCCAAACATTTATCTCAAATAAGTATTAAAATAGTCTCACATACAAGAATTTCATAAGCTCACATTTTTCCCCCTCTCCACTAAATTAGGTACCACAAAACCATAAGATCAAAAGGACTTTTAAGCTGGTAATAAGGCTAGGTTGTGGCTCCAAATGATGGGCAAGATTAGTGTAAAAGATCTTGAGAAAATTTAGATAATAGTATACACAAACAAGAGGTTCTCTTAATACACCTTTAATAGTTATTCCTATTAAGTTCCTTTTCCATCTTTCTTTTCTTTTCTTTTCCTTTTTCTTTTTGAATAAATCTCCCCCAAACTTAGGCCTTTTTCACCGAAATTAACTTTTTTTTATAACGTATATTAAACTCAACATCAGAAAAGGGACGATTGACATGAACCACATAACTTTAATTTCAATGGCTGCATAGGCATCATTTATTGCATATCTTTTCCAATCAACCTCAATGCTTCCTTTCCTAATGAATATACTACTAATCTTTTTCTCAAGAAGAAGGATGGGCTTGTAGATTTTTTTTAAATAAAGCTAAATAGTCTAGGTATTTATGTTGGTAAATAGAACAAAGTGCAATATCTTGTAGCTTTTCTAAATAGGCTTCAAGCATTAATATAATTAACTAAGGATCAAGCTTGAAAAGCACAACCGTAACTAAAGAATGCCTAAATCATCTCTAAAGGTCATACCGCACCTACTTATTTGCCTCAAGAAGATAGAAGACAAGTTCTAAAGCCTTGGATTTGAAACTAGACATACAAATCACATTACAAAAATTTGTTTCCTAACACAAGTAATTGACTTATGTTTTGGCCAAATGATGCATAGCATATTTTTCAAAAAATGGTGGAAATCTAACTTTACATATTTGAACTAAGTGTAAAACATAATTAGCACAGAATTCCTACCAAACATCTCTTGATACATAACAGCTATCATTGGAAGCAGACTAAAAACAAATCCAGTAGGCCAACAAATAGACTAATTTAAATCGGGATAAAAAAAGGGAGAATTATAATAAAGGACCTAAAAGTAAAGAAAAATATTCTTAAGGACCTGTTACTACTTGTTTTAGGATGATTACCATTGAGTTTAGCAACAAATAGCTAAATCTGGTGGTAAGGGTCCTTAAAAATAAAATTTTTCACTTCTTGGTCCTTAAACATAATTTTCCCTTAAAAAAAATTGCCAAGCAAAAGCTCAAGCACAAAATTTCATGTCATTTTAGAATATCAAAATTGCCCTATCCTCAAACTTAAAGTCAACATTTTCCCCAATGTAGAGGGACAAAGAAAACCTAAGATAAATGAGAGTGAGTCATATGTACACTGCAATATAAACCTTTTTCTTGTTGTTTATTTGTTTTATTTTTTATTGAAAACAAAACAAGTAACATAAAATAAAGGGAAATAAAAGTAAGAATAGAACTAATAAACATGGCATGTGAAAAGTACAACAAACGGTCAACAAAGGTTAAAAACAACACATATGTTAAAATTAACATAAAAACAACTAAACAAAATGTGATAAATGAATGATAGGAGAATAATAAGAAGGGATTTCAAGTGGAAAGGTTCTATGAGGGCTCCTAGGATGGCTCCGGTGGAAATGGCTTAATGGGGCTATGTAAGAAGTTTGGAGGAGGTGGAAGCTCAAATGGGTCCCACTGAAATCAGCTAGCTAAGTGCCTCTAACATTGATAATTCCACCGATCCATGGTAAAGGATCAACACTCCAATTACGTAAAACATTTCTCAATCTCAGCTAATCAGAAGCAGAGATCCTGAACTATCGTAAAAATAGCCCTTAAAGATAGCTCCTAAGAAGAAGGTGGTGGTAAAATGTGAACTGGTGGAGGGGGTGGTTGATTTGGTTCTGCGAGATGCTCAATTGGCTACTCCACTGGCTTATCCCATTCATTCTCCTTATCATCCAGATTACTTATCATCTACATAGAAAAAGGCTTCCTTGATAAAAGGAGCTCTTCATGTGGTTCGAGTTGTACCCTAACATCTACACACAACTAGGTAATCAAGTAAAGTTAGGCTAATTCAGAGGTGGTAACTGAGAAATCCTCTTTATATTTTCACAAATGATGTACCCAACATCCACTGGTCTCTTAGTCATAACAAGTAGATCAATAGCGGGACACTCTATTGAGGTTGCCTTTAAGAATAGCCTTAGGCACCCCACGTGACATTCTCTAGTAATTACGTCCCAGAAAAGTCAACTCAGTAGTCACATCCTCCAAATTTGGTGTCTCACCACTTGTCTTATACAGGTAATATTCATAGTCAAGTACGAGGGGAAGATGGTACAAATCCTTAATCACTTGTTTGTTGATGATCATAGTGTGCCCCTGGACTCCATACATGTGTCATAACAAAATGGTGCATTTGCATAAAATGCTTGAACTACTATTACCATAATGGCCACTTAGTTAGCATAACATGTACCTCACCATCTATAAGATATTTGATCAGTAACTTCCTAACTTTTTAAAGGTGCAATACCAAACTTCCTCCTTGGAATTAAAGCTTTATGAAATTTAACTTCATTGTACTATTCTTGAGCTGCCAAGGAGACAAAGCAAGACCAATCAAATGATGCTGAAGATAAAGATGATGCCTTGCCTCTAGCATTCTTTTGTGGGGCCATTATAGGTGTACCTACAAAGAGAAATTTGAACATTTAATTTCTACAATAAATCAAGTAGTTACTAACCTCTACTCCATGCACATGCAATTCTAACAACTACTAATCAGGCAAGAACCTACCTAAGCTAATTAAATGATGAACACAACCATAAGTATTTAACTTCTTTTATGTATATGGTACCCTAAAACATCATGAAGGCACACATAAATAAATAAGACAACAAGAAAATGAATGAACCATCCCAAAAACCTCAAACAAAATGGAAGTATTTTCCAAACAAGTATAACCAAGAAGAGCATAGCAAACACTTAATAACAAAGTTCTTCAATTCACAGCCTAAACAAATAATAGCCAAACAAGAAATATATTTCTTTTAGGCATTTTGACAAACAGTTGGTGGGCATACTTCCAATTTCTAAAATTTAACATCCTGAGTATCCCATTATCATCCTCCATCAACAATGCACAAATAAAGAGCATATATGTTTGTAGAGTCCTTCAATTCATATCTAAATAAGCAATAGATTTCTTTTAGGCATTTTGATAAACAGTTGGTAGGCATACTTCCAATTTCTAAATTTTAACATCTTAAGTATCCCATTATCATCCTCCATCAACAATGCACAAATAAAGAGCATATATGTTTGTAGAGTCCTTCAATTCATATCCAAACAAGCAATAGATTTCTTTAAGGCATTTTGATAAACAGTTGGTGTGCATACTCCATTTCCACAATTGAAAAATGTTGAATAATACAAAGCCACCCTCTATCCAATTATGCAAAGTTATTCACTACAAAGTAGCAAACACATCTCAGACAAATCCTAAATCGATTAAAATGACCAATCATACATTTGATTTTAAAGGGAGAAGCTGAGATGACCACACCAATTAAAATGACAATTCCTCAACATGGAGCAACTAAGTAATGGAGGATGAATGCATGCTGTGATGGAAGGAAGGAGAATATGAGACTAGGTAGAGAAAGAAAGATACAGTGGATGTATAAGAAGATGCAAGCATTAGGGAGAAATGGAAAATGGAGGCCATATGAGGGGATGGAAAAGAAAGGAAAGGTGGAAGAAATAGACGGAATGGTTCAACAAAAGTTAGGAAAGGGGCGTGGGATGCATGGACACATGGCAGAGGTTCGTTTAGAATCTTGGGAAGGAATAGAGGTTGTGGGAAGTTTTTAGAATAGTTTTTTTAGGTAAAGGGAGAGAGAGCTAACAGAGGTTGGGAAGGAGGAATGAAGGATTCTCAGGGTTTTTATTTTATTTTTATATAAAACCACCATTATGCCACAACATGGAGCATTATGCCACGGCAATAAGTAGCCTGGGAAACATATAAACCCAATTTATGCTGCAACTTACAAATTCAGGCTGCAGCACAACTTGATGTTGTTGTTATATGCATCGTGACTTGAAACTCTATGCCACGATGTATTTTGCTACTGCTTCTAGACATGCCACGATACATAATCTTGAGTCACAGCACATTTTTTTTACTGGAACTCCTTAATGCCACGACTTATTTTTGTTGGCTATGGTGCTTTTGCTATTAGAATTTGACACACCATGGCGTGATGCACCCAACATATTTTCTATGAACCCAATGATTCAACACTCATTTTCATATATTAAGTACATTAATTTTTACAATTTAAAGCATAAAGAGAGAGATAACTCAACATAATAAAGTCAGAAATACTCTTTTTTTTTTTTGCTTTTAGATTAAATGTTGAGGGAGTTATTTAGAGCTCCTTCAATAGTTATGCATGATTAAAAATCCTTCTATAGATTCCTCTAAAACAACAATATGTAACCATAAGTTACCAAAATGAAATTGGCACACATTTTAATAGCAAAATTAAAATTGAAAAGAAAGAAACTTGGGTTTCCTCCCAACAAGTGCTAAGTTTATAATCCTCAACTCGACTTTCAATAGCTTTGCATGCAATCTCCTAGTGTGATGGTGAACTTTTGACAATCAACCTTTCCTCCTTGATAGTGTTTTAGTCTCTATCCATTGACATTGAACTTTCGATTTGACTTTTGCACCATAATCTTCATAATACCAAATGGAGAGGCACCTGCTACCAAAAAAAGTCTTAACCACTGTGACTTTAGCTCTCTTGGAAATAGCTTAAACCTTGAGTTATAAAGCAACACTAATTGACCAGGCTTAAACTTCCTCTATAGAATCTTCTTATCATTCCATTCTTTTGTCCTCTCTTTATAAATCTTAGACCTTTCATAGGCGTGAAGTCTGAATTTATTAAGCTTATTAAGTTGCAACAGCCTCTTCCCACCAACTTTTCTTAAGTTAAAATTTAATTTTTTCACCACCCAAAAGGCATTATGTTCAAGTTCAACTAGTAGGCAACAAGCTTTACCAAAAACAAGCTTGTAAGGGGACACCCCAATTGGAGTTTTGTATGTTGTACGATAGATCCATAAAGCATCATCCAACTTCTCAACCTAATCTTTTCTCGAGGGACCTACCATCTTTCCTAGAATCCTCTTGATTTCTCTATTAGATACTTCACATTGGCTATTAGGTTGGGGATGATAAGCCAATACCTTCTTATGTTGCACTTCATATCTTTTTAGAAATGTTTTAAGTTGTTGATTATTAAAATGCATTCCCTCATCACTAATGATGGCTCGGGGTGCATCGAATCTGGTAAAAATATTTTCCTTTTAAAATCTTACCACCACCCTAGCATCATTAGTATGATAAGATATTACCTCAACCCATTTTGTCATATAGTCAATAGCCATAAGAATGTATTGGTTACTTTGAGAGGATGTAGAAGGCCCTATGAAATTTATCCCATAAACATTAAATGCCTCCACCTCTAGAATATTGTTTAGGGGCATCTTATGTCATTTTGATATGTTACCAGATCTCTGGCACTTGTCACATCTCCCCATAAAAAGCATGACCATCCTTGAACAAAAAGGGCCAATAAAAACTGTATTGAAGGATTTTGGCTACAATTTGTTGCCCATTGAAGTGTTCTCTATATTCTGATGCATGACATCTTTGCAAAATAGATTTTTGCTCTTCATCTAGGACACACCTCCGTAATATTTGATCAGCATATATTTTGAATAAGAACGGTTCATCCCACATATATAGCTTGACATTATGCAAGAACCTTTTCTTTTGGTGGGAGTTCAAATTTGGAAGTAATACATGGTACATAAGATAGTTCACATAATCTGCATACTATGGTACTCCGTTATTCTCTATATAAAATAAGCTTTTATCTAGAAAATTATCATTCATTTGCTTCTCTTTATCAACTTGAGCATTAGTACTTAGACGAGACAAATGATCTGCCACAGGATTTTCACTACCTTTTTTATCAACAATTTCCAAATCAAATTCTTATAAGGGAAGAACTCACCGATTGAGGCTTAGTTTGGAATCCTTCTTCTCAATCAAATATTTGATGGCTAAATGATCTATGAAAACAATAATCTTGGTACTAACCAAATAAGCTCTAAATTTGTCAAACGCTTATACTATTGCCAATAACTTTTTTTTTCAGTGGTAATGTAATTTAGTTAAGTATCAGATAGAGTTTTATTGGCATAGTATATTGGATAGAAAATCCTTGATTTTCTCTATCCAAATACTACCCCCACAGCATAGTCACTGGCATCACACATTACTTCAAAAGGAGTGGTCTAGTCAAAGACCACAATGATAAGAACAGATACAAATTTCTTCTTTAACTCTTCAAAAGCTACCTAGCATTGATGGTCAAAATTAAATGAAGTGTCTTTATTAAGCAACTGACAGAGAGGCTTAGCAATCTTAAAAAAGTCCTTAATAAATTTTCTATAAAAGCTCGCATGACCCAAGAAGCTTCAAACCCTTTTTACACTGGTTAGTGGTGAAAGTTGCTCAATTATGGAGATTTTTGCTTTGTCTACTCTAAGACCTTTACTTGAGACCCGATTGCCCAGGACTATGCCTTCTTGCACCATGAAATGACACTTTTCCTAAATAAGAACCAAATAGGTCTTCTCACACATCTTCAGAACCTGCTCTAGATTAGTGAGACATTCTTCAAATGAATTTTTGAAAACTAAAAATCATCCATAAATATCTCCATAGTTTACTTAATCATATAAGAAAAAATAGACATCATGTATTGCTAAAATGTAGCTATGCATTGCACAATCTAAAAGGTATTCTTCTAAAAACAAATGTGCTATAAGGACATGTGAAAGTTATTTTCTCCTAGTCTTCTAAGGCGATAACAATTTGGTTATATCCAGAACATCCATCCAAGAAGTAGAAATATGCCTTACCAGCTAGTCTATCTAGCATTTGGTCAATGAAGGGTAAAGTAAAATGATCTTTTCTTATGGCATTGTTTAGTTTCCGATAATTTATACACACCCACCACTTAGTCACTATCCTCATAGAAATTAACTCACTGTGGGCGTTAGCCACTACAGTCATGCCTTCTTTCTTAAGGACACATATTGGACTGGACTTACCTATGAACTATTGGACTGGACTTACCTATGAACTATCAGAGATTGGATAGATAATCCTTACGTCAAGCTATTTTAGAATTTTCTTTTTAACCACCTCTTTTATTATAGTGTTCAGCCTTCTTTGATACTCCATAAACTTCTTATGATTCTCTTTCATCAGTATCTTGTGCATTCATATAGAGGGACTTATCCCTTTTATATCTGCTATTGACTACCTTATGGCTCTCTTGAAGCTTTTTAGCACTTGAAGAAGCTTTCTTTCTTATTGTTCAGCAAGAGTAGCAAAAATTATCACGGGCAAAGTGCATTCTTCTCCCAGGTAAGCATACTTCAAGTGAGATAGTAATGGTGTCAACTCTAGAGATGGAGGTTCCTCCACTGATGGTTTCAACATAGATTTGACTTTGGATGATACATCAAGTAGTTCAAACTATTAAAAAGCCTTAGAATTCTTTTAAGTACCTTCCAACAACCTAATACATTCTCTAACTCCATCTTATCTCTTTCTTGCCATTCCAACCAATAATGCTTCTAGAGGATCTTAAGGGTTGAATCAACAAACTCTTAATATATTGAATTGGCAATTAAACACACAAAACAACATTCTTCTAGTTCATTCAGGCTCTTCATGTCTTATACATGTTAAAAGTCACTTCTTCATCATTCACTCTCATGGTCAGTTCTCCTTTTCTCACATAAATCAATGTTCTTCTTGTGGCAAAAAAGGGTCTACCTAAAATGTCAAGGATATCCTTATCTTTTTCATAATTCAGGAGTATAAAGTTTAATGGGAAGATTAGCTTATCAACCTTAACTAAAACATTTTCAATGACTCCATTTGGATAAGCCAAAGATCTGTCGACTAGTTGTAAAGTAATGGTTGTTGGTCTTGCCTCTCGTAACCTATGTTTTTTGAAAATTGATAATGGCATTAGGTTTACACTTGCCCCAAGATCACACAAAACACTTCTGGTAAAGTGCTTCCCAATGTTATAAGGAATGGTAAAATTGCTTGGATCTTTCATTTCAGGTAGCAACTTCTTCTACAAAATGGCACTGCACTCTTAGGTTATCGAAATAGTCTCAAATTCCCTAAATTGCTTCTTACTTGACAGCATATCCTCAATAAATTTGGCATAACTTGGCATTTGTTCCAAGGCTTCAGTAAGTGGAATGTTAAGTGGAGCTACTTAAAGATCTTTAGAAACTTTTGATATTGTTTATCCAAATTTTGTTTATTGAATTGTTGGGTGAATGGTAGTGAAGGAGTAATTTTATCTTGATTCTTCTTTTGAACTTTATTTTCTTCTTCTCAATAACTTCACTCTTCTTTTTAACAAGCTTCTCCTTCTCAAGCTTCTTTTCCAACTTGCTTTGATTTTATCTAGACTCACTATCTTACCTTGAATGTGACACTTTAAGTAACCCTTTGGCACTTTTTAATGTATTGGTTTTGCATTCCTCCTTGTCATCTCTTTTAGGGTTAGGAATAGAATTACTTCGAAGAACCCTTTACTACTTTGAATTTATAGAAGAGGCCAATTGGCTAATTTGTATTTTTATGTTTCGAATGGCTGATTCACGCTTTGTCATTATAGCCTCTTGTCTAGCCATAATAACATCTTGCTTAGCCATGTATTACATGAACATTTACTTTATACTGGGCTTCTTTTCTTACATTAGTGTTCTAACTTGAGCAAAAAATCCAAGAGGGTGAGAGGGTCTCATTTCAAAAGAAGATGCTTGGGCCTAATTTTGAACTTAATTCCATGAGCAATTTAGATAATTCCTCCATCCTGGGTTATAGGTGTTTGAGTATAAGTTGTTTGGATTTTTTTCATAGTTGCCTATGTAGTTAACTGCTTTTACTAATGAAGGATGTTGACATTGAAGTGTTCCTTCCCATAATGCTCACAAGTAATGATTAGAGTTTGAATAGCATTAACACCCGTTAGTACACTAAAGTGCATTTCAAAACTATCAAACCTTTTGTTTCTTGTAGCCATTTAAGTTGACAGTATAATTAAAGCACCAATTTCATAGACCCCAACCACCTTTTCTTTTAAGGTCTAGATGTAGACCATTGGAGGGAGTTAGCTGCCATATTTTCTAGCAAATTATATGCAACATCAACTTACAGATTGCCTGTGATACTCCCATTTGATGCTTAGTCAAGGATGGCTTTTGTTTTTATAGCAGTTTATTATAGAAAGTTTGCACTTATTCCCATTTAGAAAATCCATAGTTAAGGCACTTTTTCAATAATTTCTTGAATCTCTCCCAAGCTTTATACAATGGTTTATCATCTTGTTGCATGAAAGAGGTGATATCATTTTGCAACTCTATTGATTTGGATGGTGGAAAGAACTTAGCCTTGAATTTGGTGACAAGATCATCCTAAGTGAAGATGGACCCATCAATAATGAGTTGAGCCACACCTTGGCTTTATCCCTTAGTGAATGTAGGAAAAGCCTTAACCAAATTGCATTATTAGATACACCATTCTGTTTAAAAGAGTCACACACCTCCAAAAAGTTTGAAATATGAGTGTTAGGGTCTTCCATAAGTGAGCCACCAAGTTGCCCAGCCATTTGGAGCATCTGTAAGACAACTTATTTCATTTCAAAATTGTTAATAACAAGTTTTCTTATGTTTGAATGGTATCCTTGCATGTTCAATATGGCAAAATCATTTACTATTCAGACATGATTTTCATCCTTATATGCCATATTTCTGGTTGGTATAGAAGTTTTAGGTTTGCCTCTTTGATCAGAAGCTTCTTCAGATTCTTCTTGAAACAACACAACTTCTAAACTTTCAATTTCTTACATAAGTGGTCTTGCACATAAAAGGGAGTAACCACTGCAAAATAAAATAGAAAAGGAAATGAGAATAACTTGAGTAAAATTACACATAAAGCTTAAATTCAAACTAGTTATACTAGTATTAATATTGACAAGAAAATATTTTGCCACACAAATCCCTAGCAACGGCAGTAAAAACTTGTTGTTTACTTGAAACGTATACACAAGTATACATATTGCTAAAATAATATAGTGATAAGAAAAGATTGTTTTCTCAAGAATTTGTTGTCAAAACTTGTCAAGTACTAAAATTCACTCCCTATCTTAAATTAAGCAAATCAATTTTAAGGAATTGTATTAACGAGAAATGATTATAGATTATCTACTATGCAGAGTTCAAAATTAGTATTTGGATTTCTAGGTGAATAGTAGCATTTCAGATTATTAATCCCTCTTGTATTTCATAGCAATTTACTTCAACACTCAGTATCTTTGCTTTTAATGATAAAACATGTTAGTCTAAGGTTCACTTGTTCCTATAAGTATTTTTCCAAATTTCAAATAGAATAATTTAATTAATTTCATAATTCCTTATGAAATCAACCAAGATCAAATTAATAGCACAATACCTAATTGGACCATGTGAAGCTAATAAGTATATTTCTATATCATTAACTAAACTATCCGCTTTCCTAAGTAAATTTCAAGTACTCACACCACTCAACTCTTGATTTAACTTCACTTTCTCTTTTCCAAGTTCAAGCAAAAGTATCAAATTAATCTAATTGTTGGCCAAGCAATCAGAATGCATAAAGTATATAGTTGAATAAACATGTATTCATCATTAATTGTAAAATCAAAGTGAGGAACAACCATTATCCATACAAGAGTTTTTAATAATCCTAGATTAGGAAGTTTAGCTATATGAAAACCAGCAACAAAGTTAAAGCAAAGGTCAAATACATATGAGAAAATGCCAAGAAAAGAAGGCAAGAAGAAACTTAAAAATGAAGCTTGTCTCTACTTTAATCTTCAATCCCTAGCATTTCTTTGCTTTAAGATGCCTTTCTTAGCTTCTCCCTAGCCTCTACACACCTAGAATAGGCCCTAGAATACTTAGAATGGTGGCTCCCCTTGTAGCGATGGCCATATGAAGTAAGAAATCCTCAAAATTTTGGCAAAGAAAATGTTGCATTTTGCTCAAATGAACCATGTCATGACTCAGAAGGTCATGCTGTAGCGATTTTAACTACTATATAGCTTTAAAATTCTCTATGCCATGGTGCACATATCACCGCCACAGCGTGTTTAGTCTTTGTCTACCATCATATCGTCACTCAACATGTACTCATCACGGCTTCAGTCTTGCCTTGATCCATGTTGCGGTGTAGCACATTCTCACTGTGGTGCTTTTCACTTTTGTCTAACATTTTGCTGCAGCTTACTAAGGATGAGCTACGATGCAACTTGTCCTAGATGCTTGCCTTCCTTTTCTTCCCTTTTAGCTATGGCTTGATGAATTTTAGCTCCAGTGCACTTCAAAAAACAATAGCTACAAGTGTTTTGGAGCCTCTTTGACATGAAAAACTTCAATCCTATTTTAAATATGCACCCTACAACAAGAGCAAAGTATAATTAGTGTTCAATATACTCAAAATTAAAACAAAACTTAACATTTAAAGGGGTAAAAGTTGAGTGTGGAGCTATTCATCCAAAGTATGCTTATTTTACTTATAAAAATTATTATTTACTGTATAATTAGAGGCTAAATCCATGTTTACTAAAAGAAAATATGCACAATAACATGAATAATGGGGAGTTATTAATCTTTCACTTAATTCTTTAAAGTGATCAAACTTGATATATCTAATAATTAAAGTACACATACTAGAAGGTAAAATCTTGTTTGTTTTTCCAGGAAGTTTTGATGTTAGATACATAAGGATTTTTTTGTATTAAGCTTTCTTTCCTTCAATTGGTGTTTTCCATATTCTATTAATATGCTCATAAAGGTAAGAAGTTAATATAAGATTATAAAAATATGTGATTTGTTTATCATCAAAAATTTGAGAAGGTGGTTTCAACTTTTTTGCTTATTGTAGTACTTCTTTAAAACTTTGAAAATTTTGAAATTCCTCATTATGAATATATGGATTCCAAAGTTCTTGGATAGAACTTAGCAAATATAGGTCGGCTAATGGAGCAAAAATTTGCTAGGTATTAGTGTATGATTTACAATTAGTGTTTAGAAGTTTTTTCTGAAAAAGCTATCATGACTCTCCCATTAAAGGATTTTTTTTTTAATTGAGATCAATCTCTCTATGTAAGGATTTTTTTTTTCCTTCATCCATAGTTTGGATATGTGCTAAGATAATCTGCAAGAAAATTATTAGTTCCTTTAATATATTCAATATTGAACAAATATTGGCAAATAAAATAATATCATCTAATCCTTCTTTGACTTTCTTCATTTATTTTATTTTTAAGAAAACATCTAATCGATTGATTATCAATTCAAATAATGAATTCTTTTAATACTAAATGAACATGGAAACATTTTATCCCTTTTTTATGGCTAATAATTACTCTCCATAAATTATATCATTCATTTCTTTTTGTTTAAATTTTCCTAAATTATAACCACATATTAATTCTTCATGTTTAACTTTAGCTTTTAATACTGTGTTCCAGTATTCATTGCTAGTATCAGTTTCTAAAATTAATTTATATCCTATTTTAGGAAAATAAATTTTTCATAAATTATTAATTTCATATTTTTACTATCTCTGTGCTTTCATATTTCCACTCAAATAGCTTTTTTTGTTTACTTTTCTAATAAAGTTGTTTTTTTTTTTGCTAGAAAGATTTCTTTTATATATAAAATTTCTTTCATAGTTAAGTATTCCTAAGAAAGTTTGTAATTGTTTCTCGTTTATCAATTCATCAAGAAAATTTCTTAAGTTTGTGATAATATGATCTTGTAGTTTTATATCAAACTTTGTTAGTTTGAATCCTAAATATTCAATCTCATTTTGATTTACTTCAATCTTTTTTAGATTGAATATGATTCCTATTTCTACAAATTTGTCATAAATATTTTTAGTTTTCTTTGAATGATCTTCTTCTATATTAGAGAAAACCAAATTATCATCTAAATATAATACACAAAAATATTTTAAAATTTTAATGATTCCATCTATCTACCATTGAAAATTTTGCGGAGCTTTGCTTAAACCAAAAGACATAATTATCCATTGGTAATATCCATATGGAATGATAAAAGCAGTCAAGGTTTTGACTCTTTTGTTAATTTAATTTAATAATATCCATATTGACAATCAAATATAATGAAGATTTTTGCCTACTTAGTTTAAGTAACTAAAACATCTTTTCTTGGAATAAAACATACACTAAATTCTACATTTTGGTTTAACTTTTTGTAGGTAATGACCATTTTAGTTTTTCATCTTTATTTTTGCATGGTTTTGTACCTTAAATGCAATACTGGAGTGTAGACTAGTTGTAGGTTCAATTAATCCTTTTTTCTAATAACTCTTGGATTTGAAAATTGAATTTATCTATATCTTGTTAAGTATAGACCATTGGTTTGACACTTATTATTTTACTAGGATTTTTTAATTTTAATTTGCAATATGTAGGATTCCTAGAAAATTATTTTAGTGGGTTGTCACAAAAAAATATTTTAATAATGGATAAACCTAGTGTTTAGTGTCTAGTTCATATATCCTTTCTTCCTTTTTGGAAATTTTAAGACTTGGATAAAATATTTTATCACATATGTTGCTCATTTTTTTACTAGAGGTATTAAGATTTTCAGTCCTTTATTTGTAAGACTTTCTTAATTATGATTTATTTCTAACGGATAATATTCCTTAAGAATTTTGTTTCTAAAAGAAAATCTCCATCCATACAAGAACAATATAATATTTTGTGTATAAGAAATTCATTATTTTCTGCTATAATAGTTGTTTTTAACTTTTCCCATTTTTCATCTCACAAAGCATTACCTCTATAAATACTCACTGTAGCACTTATATCAATTAACACATCTAACTAATATTGTTTATATCTCTTAAATTTAAATTGACATGAAACATAAGTATAATTTTTTTTTATTATGAAAAAAAAGTATTTTTTCATTTCTCAATTTTTATTTTGATATTGCTAACATATTAACATTATCTCTTTTGCTAGATTGAGTTGAGACTCTATTAGAAGAGTCTCTATCAAGAAATATAGGTATCTAAGAGTTCTCAAATTTGTTGTCACTTCTTTTTTATTAGAAGTAATGACTGGTGTAAATCTTAGTAAAGTGTTTCCTACCATGGTTATTTTATCTTTTAAATATAAATTTGGTTCTGTTGTGATCGTTTCTATTGGTTTATGTTCTGTTTGTCAATAACATATTTTAATAACAATTCTAATGTTGTTTCTAAGCCTTTAATATTCATTAACTTTGGTTGAATATTAGTATCAAATCCTCATGATTTCAAGATTTCAATTATTTTATTATCTATCATTTTTTATAGGTGTTTTGGCTATATTGTTAACTCATTAATTACTTTTCATTCTATAACTAGAGACTATCCTCTTTCATAGTAATATTTTTAATCTAAATTCTCAATGTTATGATGTTTTATGCATTAGGATTAATAATTGAAATGAAATAATTTGACTTTACTTTAAACTATGCTAGATTGGATTCCACCTATAATAGTCTAAATTAGATTGTTTATCCATCATAATTGATAAAATTGAAATATCAATTCTTGAATGGAATAAAGCTATTATTTCTACTTGAATAACCCTTACATGTATATTTCAAAGCTAAGGATATTTTTTCTTAAGCCTTTTTTACTTTATTTTTATCAAAGATTGGATTTTCTACAAGTCCTCTTTGTAATTCATTATTGTAGTGTTTCCATTAAACTATTCAAAATGACTAACACTCTAAAATTTTATTTTTGACATCTTGTTAACATCTCCTTTTCAAAGATATTTTAATTTATCTAATTAATTGTCTTCTACAATGTAATCTTCTTTTATAATTTCCCTAAATTTAGTTATAGCTAAAATTTCTTCGTTAAGCACAAGTCTAAATTCATAGGTGCTCATCAAGAAAATAAATTCACACTCATTAGTATCATATAATGAATCTAATTCACTTTCACTTTCACTTACATTGTTAACTTCATATAAAAATGATTTATTATTAAAAATATTGTCATATACGGTTTCTCTGTAAATATAAGAAACGCAATATCTGATTTCTCCATAAATGTGCAAAACTCACTAGATATAAAAGGAAGTCTCCCAAATAAAATAATTTAAGGTCAAATGAAATTAGAGTAATAACCTAGACCTCAAATAATGAGCATCTAAGGCTAGGGGTGCCCTAAAAATGAAGTCAAAACAATGAAACAAAAATGGACAAAACTATAATGGCATTTTTATAATTTCGAACACCTTTTAGAAAACACAAAGGAGGAATTTTTAAATGAGAAAAATAAGTTTCGTAAGGTTTTTAGAGGTGCTAAAAACTATAGGAACCATTAAAATAGTTCAAATCCCTTCGATTTATGTTTTAGAATGCTGGTTGACCCAAACTTTGACTGGCGCATTTAGGAATGTTTTAAATCTAATTTGGGTGAAACCAAGAGCATTTTATGAATTAGAAGACTTAAATTTTATGATAGAAAAGATAGTTCTAAAAAAAATTTGAAATGAGCCTAAATAGAGCAAACATGTGCATATGGGTAAAATAGTCATTTTGAACAATTATAAAAGAAGCATCTTAAGTAAGATTACACCTCATCACATTCTCCAAACTTCTATTTTTAGAATTTTGAGCAGTCATGGCATGACACTAAGTGAAGGGAGAGAGAAGAAGTTTAAGCTCTTGTTTAGGTAAGTAAGCAACCCTGTTTCATCCTGCGCTAGTTAAAAAAGTTGTTCCTCTCTTTAAGAGCTCTCTAATGGTAGTTTTCTTTTCTTGAAAACTTGAAGATTTAGGTGTGACCCAAGCCAAAAAGGAACTCTTTTCAACAAATCAATCGACACAAAATAATTTACATGAAGAGAGTTTCATTTTAAGGTAAGACTTTATTTGAAACACTTGCAAAATCTTGTGTTTCCAAGCCATTTAAGCTTCTACCTAGAGAGAGAAAGTGAGGAGGAAAGTTTTTCTTCATGTGTTCTTCATGGAACTAAGGGTTTTAACATGCAAGGATTGTATATCTAACATTAGTTTTCCTTAAATCATGAAAAGATGCAATCTAGACCATGATTGCGTAATGGTTCGGCTTAGGCTTCTTCAATGGCTAACCATGTTATTTTCCATTCCTAATTAGTACATTTAGATGTTATTTGATGCAAGGAACAAGAATCTAAGCTTAGAATTTAATGAAACTCTGGAATGTGCAAGTTAGAGTTTTATGGTTCCATATTCAGCCAAGAGCAATATCTAGGGGTTAGAAAGTTGTTCAATTAATTCTTAGAGCACAGATAGTCTTAAAATGATATAAGAACAATAATGGAAGCATTAAATTGAATTTAGAAATCATGGTTTGAAGGATGAAAGTTTAGGTTCTTTTCTAGGTATAAAAAAGTAACTTAGTACTTGGCTCTTTAAATTGAGTCTATAATGACTCTAATGAGTCCAAATGGAGCCAACAAACCTAGAATGAATGAGAAATAGGAGCCAAGATTTTGAATTCTTATAGTTGCTTCATTATGTCTTGTATGGAAGCATAATGGAGCCATATGAGAAAGTAACATAGTATAGAGCTTGTAAGAAGCTAAGGCTTGTTTCCATGACCTAAATATGTCTCATTTGGTGTGTCTAGGCTAAGAAAACCAAGGGTCACCTAATAACAAGTCTTGGTCAAGAAGAGAAGGGAGATTTCAATGGAAAAGTGTGTGGCATTGGCTTCAAAGTAGCTTTCTAACCTTTCTCCTATGCGTTGTTAGTGTTTTCTTATCTTTGAGTGCTTGTATATATGTTCATGCCATAAGAAATGCTTCTAGTTATTACTTACATGCCATGGTCTCATGATGTTCTAGAAATAGGTTTTATGAATGTGTTTCGGTTTGAATGGGTTTAGTTGTAACACCCCAAAATTAATTAAGGTGTTAATAATGTATTTGGACTAATTAAGAATAATTATTATTGAATAATTGGGTAAGCTATATAAATGAAAATTTACAAAGAAATAAGTTATTAATATGGGTTTAAGATTTCAATTGGATTAAAGCTTAATTTGGGCCCAAAATTAATTTGAATAAGCCATGGGTAAGGATTTATGGAGGCCCAATGATTTTAGGTGTAAGCCCAACTCCCTATCATGAGACTTGGGCCAAGAGAGATCACCTAGCAATAGCCCAATCTGATTTAGTAAAATAGAGGCCCAAGACCCAATTTACATAAGCCCTTATAGTTAGCCCAACACACATTATGCAGACCCAAGTTGGATTGACTCTTGAAACTTGGCCTAGCCCAATCAAATTTCTGCAGCCCAACTCATGAAATAAGGCCCAACAAGTATACAAATCTGAACCCATGAGGATTTGGGCCTTTAGGTCAACCCACAATCCATTTGGGACCCAACTCAAACACAACTAAACCCTAAATACACTTAGCCTCCTCCCCATTCTGCAGAAAAAACATAAGAGGCAAAGCAAAATTCGGAGGTTGAGAGGGAAGCTAGGGTTTTTTTGCATTCCTCTACCATTTCTCACTTCTAGAAGAAGATTTGGCCAATGTAATCTATACCAAACATATCCCTCTCATTCTCCTCTTCATTTTGGTCGATTAGTTTCTGGTTATGAGCATTTTCATCTCCTTTCCAAATATGAACCTTGGTGTTTTGGTGTTTCCTTATAAGATTTTCGGAGTTAGAAGCTAAAGGGATGATTGGATAAGCATTTCCCTTCTATTTTGTGTGTTATTTTGCTGGAAAATGTCCCTAAAGGTTGATTTTCATAATGGGTTCTCTTGTTGTGCGAAATTACAAGGAAATGAAGGTGAAAAACTAAATTTTCTGGGTTTGATGACTCAAATCCGAATTTGGGAATGTCTCATGGTGTGTTCTTAATAGTTAAGACTCAACCCAATCCATTTGACCTCTTGGGTGTATGGGTAAGTGTCCCCTCTTCTCTTATATGGTATATATACTGAATTTCTATTATTTGGACTAACTTTTGGTGCATGGCTCTTATATGTACGAAAATGGAGACATTAGGAGTGACTCATTGTGAGTTCTTTTTGTGGTGACCTTCAATTGGTGTTGTAGCCTCTTAGGAAGCTTGGGTAATAAGTTCTTAATGTACTCTTGTTAAGATTAACCTTTAGATAGGGAAATTCCTTACTAATGGTGGTTGAATAATGATAATTATGCTTGTTATAGGCTTGATGTGTGTAACAACCCAGAAAAAGAAAATGAGAAAAGGAAAGGGAAAGAGAAGCTGGAAAATTTTTGAACAGCTGAGAATTTTCTAAGTCTTCTCGCCATAGCGAGATATGGAATCGCCATAGCGAGAATGCCTCCTCGCAATCGCGAAGATGATCCTAGCTATAGCGAGTGTGGCATTCCATATAAAAACCAGTGAGTTGCTCGCTGTAGCGACGCCATAGCGAAGGCAGAGGTCTGGAGCAGACACGATCTCGCCATAGCGACGCCATAGCGAAGGTCGAGAATAGACACGATCTTGCCGTAGCGAAGCCATAGCGAAGGCAGAAGTCTGGAACAGACACGAGCTCGCCGTAGCGAGGTCACTAACTCGCTATAGCGAGAGCGGTCCAGAAAAGCGAGAAAAAGAGAATTTGACTTTTTAAAAGCTTCCAAATCTCTTCTTTCTTCTTCTAACCGACTCTAACTCATCTTAGGAGAGAGAAAAGGACGGAGGAGAGAGTGAGAAGCTGAAGAGAAGAGGAAAGCACAAGAAAGGTATGAATTTTCATGGCTTCCTCTTAGTAAGTTACCCTTCTCCCCTTTTCCCCTCTTTCCTACGGTTTAGATGATAGAAAGGGTTAGGTATTGAGTCTGGTTCAGAGGAGAGAGAGTGGGAAACCATTCTTGAGAGAGATTAAAAGTAGATAGTCTTCTCTTTCTTGCTTTTCCCCTTTCTTAAGAGTTGAGAAAAGAGAGGGATAGCTCATGGGCCCTAGAGTGAGGAAAGACCTAGAGTGAGAAGCTCAGTAAAGCTGATTAGAAGTGATCCCTAGCTTAAGAATTGAGTATAGTAAGGTATTAATTCCATGCTTTTGTGTGGTTAGGCTCAAGAGGGAACTCTCCCATCTAGAAGTGGTTGTGAAATCAACAAGGGAGGAGACCATTGACAGAGCAAGTAGTAGATAGCCAACAAAAGTAGTTCCCTCCACTTTCTCTCATGCATAATTGTGTGTTTACATTGTCTTGTTTGTGTGTATGATGAATGATATGAGCTATGAGAAGTGTGTTAGCATGATTATGTGATATGATTGAGATGATGTTTTAAATGCTTGATTGGTTTGCTTGAGGAAATGGGAAAAGCCAATAACCCTATAGCCAAGGTGAGGATGAGCCGAAGCCCTAAGTTGGTTGAGCCATGTCTCCCAAAAGTGAGGTTGACTCCCAAAGAGTAGGGGTGAGTCTAAGTACCTCTAAAGTATGGGAAGGCAAATCCAAAAGCCATAAGGGAAGGGGTGAGGCCGATCCAAGTACTCAACGAACTCTTGAATGTTATCCATGGCCATTCTACATGTTTTAAATGTTTTTCATCATGTTTTGTATGCTAACATGCCATACATACATAAGGAGACTTGTTGCATGCAATATATGTATGTTTGAATGGGAGTTGAACTACTGAGATTCTCCGAATCTCACCCTCCCTCTCCACCATCCAACCATGCCAGGTGGCCCAAGTGAGATTAGGGATGGGAGCAACCACCACCAAGCATGAGGCTAGGGATAGAGATGAAGAAGAATGTAAAGACTTTATGTAATGTGTTGTATACAAGAGTTGTACATGAGATGTGAAATGTAAATGATTTATATGAAGTAGCATGTACAAATGTTGTAAGACAATGTATATATTAATGATGAATGTATGAGAATGAGATTTATGATGAATGAAAGGGCATGGTTGAATGAGAAAGAACCAATGATAGCCTAGTATGCATGGGTGCATAAGTGGGCATGGGATAGTGAGTTTCCCCAATCTAAGTTATGAGACACTTTAGACATGATTGATAGCTCCTAAAGATGCTTTCTCATGTGCTCAAGGAGTCATAGAAGTAGAAAACTTAAGATTGGACCCTATTAGCCACACTTTTGGCCAAGAAAGGGCCTTTTGCACATGATGTCATAGAATAGCCATATGACCTCTTCTAGCTATGAGATTTGACATGTAGCTAGATTATGTTTAGAGCTTTCTGGGAAGCTAGAGTTCATGTCATTTAGAGGTCTATAGCATTTTCTATGAGCATCCAAAGTTGACATCAGAAATTCGGATTTTGAAAATCACTGCTCATTTGGTCAGTTTTGAAATCATGTCATCCGAGGGGCAAACGTAGTCCAATGGATACGAAATTTTATACACAGAAACTAGATGGTCACAGTGACTTGTAGGAACTAGAATCACATCATTTAGAGGTCCAGAGAGGAAGTTATGCAATTTCGAAGTTCCTGCCCAGAATCAGACCCCCAACCAGACCCGAAGTACTGTTTCATCGGTTTCCGGGGAATTGGCTTGGTGGACTGATCTGGAGATATTTTTCTCCTCTAGCTAATATCCACATCTTTCCATAGAGATAGAGTTTATGAGCATTGGATTTTTGTGGAATTAGTTAGACATTTTCAAAGTCCATATCAGTAAACTGTGACAGTAAAGAAGCCCCCTCTGACCAGTGAACTATTTCAATGTCAAACGCAGAATGAGTGAGAGATTGAGACTTCTAAGTATTTTTAGCATGACATAGATGTCTCAAGATTTCTAGAATGACCCAGATCATGTAGATACGATTTTTCTGCATTTAGTTATGAATTTCCAAAGTTAGCCCAGAAAAGAAGCAAAATCTGCCATAGCGAAAATGCATGTCTCCAATCCCTTTTTGCTTTCCATGAGTTCTAAGCATATAGTTGGGATTGAAATAAGTCTCAATAGTGTAATTAAGCATGAGGGAGCATAGAGAGAGCTCAACCGGTCCATATTGCTTAAAAGTGGAGCTCTACCCACACATAGTGCCATAGAGAGAGTAAGCATAAGGTAGAGAAAGTGTCTCCCTTATGAGTTCCGCATTGCCATATGGGTTAGAGGGCACGTTGGGTATGAGCTAGAGGTTAAGGTGTCACAATGTGCATTTAGATTGTTATGGTAGCAAGAGGAAAAGTAATTGGCTTCATTGAGGTAATTGGGGTTAATTTTCCAATTCCATGTATATGTTGATGTTAATCTAATAATGTTTGCACATATATGATTTTGAAATGCTAAATGATTGGTTGACTATTTGAATTGTTATTGTGATTGGACCTTGTGAGTCCATGGTGGAGCTATAGTGTGACTACCATCGGTGCATGTGTTTCGATTGAGCACTGGGTTGTGATCAGACCCCAGATGCACTGAGCCCTGGTTGTGCTCATTATGGAGTAGGTGCTGTGGACGGACCTCACCCAGTGTTATTGGCCATTAACATGTTGTGTATAATTGCTGGTATGGGACAGTAGTCATTTGTAGTTCAACTAGTTTATTTGCAAATTGAATTGATGATTCTGGTATTGATGACATGAAATTGCATTGGATTGATTAACTTGTACATGTATATGGAAGTTGCCTTTTGTTACTGAGATTGTATATCTCACCCCGTTGTGGGCTAATATTTTCAGGGACCGGACCTCTTAGTGGCAAGGAGAAAAAATTAATGGAAGCACATTAAATGGTTAGGTAGCACATAGGTTTGGAGGCCTTGTTGAATTATATCATAACTAGATTGCTAGTTTTGCATCATTGTTGCATTGCATCATGAATTGCCAAGTAAAGGGACTGTATATGTAATTTAATTATCATGGGATTAAACATTATGGTTGTAATTGGTTAACAATGGATAAGTGACTTGATTTTGTATGAATATTAAGCATGGGCCCCATGCACCTTGTGACTAGAATACATTTGCTGTCATTGATCTATAAACTCATTGATTTATGGTGTCTAGAGGGTTAAAGATCTACATTTGAGTTTTAAATGTGTAATGATAGATGTGTTAAGTAAATTAAGTAAAAGAAGGACATTAAATGTTCATAAACTAAGTTAAAGTAGGCTAGAGGGTTGCTAGAGGAGGAATTGGAGAGCATGAGATGAAATCTTGAGAGTTATAGGAACAAAAGGAAATTGGCCACGGCCAACATTTAATTGGCCTTGGCCAAATGTGGTAAACCTGCTAGGGAAGGAAACAAAAAGAAATTGGCCATTGTGAACAGTGACGTTAGCCGCAGCTAAGTCTGAGAGGCAAATTTGGGGGTGCTCCAGAGGGTATTTAGCTACGACGAAAGGGGTATTTGGCCGCGGCAAAATGTGAAAATTTTGTGAAGGTGTAATGAGTCGAATCGAGAGTAATTAGCCACAGCGCAAGGGAATTTAGTCATGGCGAAAGTGCTCTATTTCTCATATTCACCTAAAAACCTTAGTTTCTCTTAAGGTAATGCTAAGGAATGATCTAGAAACACTTATAGGAGGATTTTATAAGTTAGAATTGATGGACAGGAGAATGAAAGGCTCCTCATTGATAATTAAATCCACTTACGTATTCGAATAATTGTGGTTGTCTAGCTAATGACCCTAACAATATTAAGGTTTCAAATTTCCTCACTTTTCCTGATGTAATTAATCTTAATGACTTCAAACCTTGATATATGATTATTAATCATATACTTAACCTTAATTATAATGATTAGAAATTAAGGTCGTTACATTTGGTATCAGAGCAATGGTTCAAGGGAACCACTCTAATTTAAATTTTATGATTAGAAGCTTGGCAATCATGATGCATTTTTGGCATGGTATTAGCTTATAAGAATAGATAATTATGTGAACATATAGTTGTCGTGCTTTATATTCTAGAAGGAAATATAAAGCAATAATGATATGAAGCTTGTATGCTTGATTAAAATGGTTGTTTCTTGAATTCTATTTAGAACATCACTCAACACAGTAAGTGTGCCCCAGAGAATAATAGAGTGTAGTGAGATTCTAGCTTATAACACTTTAGTAGTATTAATTTTGGGATGTGAGATTGTTAATGCCAATGAAAAGCCTAGAATTTTGCCCTTCTTTTCTTCAGAGATTGGGGTACTGGTCTCAGTCTAGATAAACAACTGGTTGAGGCTTGTTACTAACTGGCTACGCGATAGATGCACCAGTCACTCGCTGTGAGGCACCAGTTGACTAAATGAATGAGACTAGGTAACTGATAAGGATGATGAACAAAGCTACTAATAGTATTTGTGACCAGTTGACCGCCATTTACTAAGCAAGCCAACTGGGTATGGCCGACCAGTTGACTGGCCCATCGAAGTAGTCAATTGATCACAACAAGAGCAGTAATTCTTTACCTAAGTGAAATTCTAAGCTTTTCAAGGGCCATCTAGAGTGATGTTGAGAACTTAAAAGGCAATGGTATGGAGTAAAACACTTGACTAGCTATAAGAACCTTACAAAAGGGTAAGATGTAAACCTTACTTGCAATCAGGAAATTGATAATGGGACTAGTGTGTAATAAATAAGATTGATTGACTAAAAATATGAGTTGATGTACAATCCATAATGAGTTAGAACTATCCAGATTTCGAAAGGTCCCCAAGGTTAAGGCTTTATAGGTATAGAGGTCCTAACTCACATGCTTGATCCCGGTTAATAAAGAATGCAATTACTTGATCCTAGCTACCACAATTTGGGCCTAATGAATATGGCCGATAAGAGCTAAAGAATATTTCAAATTGTTTTATTCAAACTGTTGGAGTGAGTAAGCCATCTTTAGTTAATGATGACAAGAAAAGAGGGCAAGAAACCCTTAAGATTGTTGAATCCATTTCTAAATGTGTATAGTGACTTTAAAGCAAGAGATTAAGGGAGATGATGTTCTGGAAGTAATCTTGAGAGCTTTGAGACTCCTCCCTTAGTGTACTATGGCAAAAGAGAGAGATTATGACAAGAGGAAAGATAACCCTTTAGTGTGATAAAGGTGAGGTGCACCGGCGCGGGGTGTTTGTGCATGTTGTCTCTTATGTAGTTTAGTTTACTTATGCTATATGTTGACGTGCATTTGGGTGATGGTTAAAGGCACTTTACGTGCATGATACACTCAGGGAGTGTAAGGTAAGATTCTATAGCACTTTGGTGCTAGAGGCACGTGGGACGTGCTCATTCATTGGCACTTCGGTGCTAAGGGCATGCGAGGCGTGTCACTTATTATATGATTTGATGAATTTCAACCACCAAATTGGCATCAAACTAGATTAAGTAGACTTTCTACCTAAAAGGTAAAGAAGAGATCTTGATGGTAAGGACCCACATAAAAAGAGAATAAAATTATACTTGTGTGAGTACAAGTGGTTGAGATATAGTCATCACGAGGTGATGAGCATGTGTATGGCCATAGAAAACCGTTGCCTACTAATATTAAAGGTAAAGTCTGATTCTGCCATCAATAATCTTATTATGTATCACGTGTGGCGTGATTAAGGGAGTAGAGACAACATTGGGAATTTGAAAGAGGACTCCTTGATCTAGAATAATAACCTAGGAGGAAGGAATGAGAGGTGGCAGTAACATAATTAACTTATGTTATTACAATAAAACATTAGTATAATGATTGACGAGGAAGGGTGAAACACTAGTGGTAAATGGTACTTGAGTTCTCTCACTGGAAATCCCTACTTGATCTGTTGATAATTAGGGAATGTTTAATAATGAAAAGACTCACTAAGTCTCCTTATTACGATAATTTAACTCCCAATGGTCAGGCGTAATTAAGGCCTAAAAACTTTTAGAGGAGTGAAAGAGTTAGTTGTGGTTGGCATAGGCCATTGTGTAGGGACAAAAACTATCATACCATCTCATATTACATGCTGTAACATATGGTCAAAAGACCTTGTACTTGCTGTCAGAGAACCTTATTGACAAGGTCTCAGATTTTACATTAATGAATACAAGATCTTGTTGATAGGATCTTAAACCTTGTTGACAAGATATTATTTCATTACTCCTTGGGGAATTATTATGAATTTCCAAACTAGAGAATTAAAAAAAAAAAGTATGCTAATTGAAGAATAACTATACTTGTATGAAAATAACTTAGTTAGGGGTAGAAGATATGAAAGCGCAGTCCTTTGGGACTATATATATATAACGGCATAAAATCCAAGGAGATGTTTAGTTGACTTCAAACAAGTGTAAATGCCATTAAGCTGACTACTAAAGCTTGTAGTAATTGAGAATTAAAATGAGAAATTGGGATCTATTGATCATGGTGATCTTTAGAGTCACATGTATGTAATTATGGTAATGCCTTTGCAAGTGTAAAAAAAAAGAGAAGAAGAAGAGAAAGAGAAGAGAAAGAGAGAAAAGAGGTTTACTAAGGGCTTTCTTATGCTGGTTACACCTATGGACGACGATTAGATTATCTATGATAAACCATCATTATGAATGAAAATTTCTAATGTTACAGGCCAGTTGTTGAAAGTGTGTCATTTAATAGAGCATGCACTTGAGTTGTGGCTTGTAAGATCCAAGGAAACTCATTTCTTAAGTCTTAGAAGACTACCTTGATGCTCTAGACAAAGTACACTCACCTTTGAAATAAGGTCTTATTAGAAAATATAATCTAGACCTGGAATATCCTGTTTACTTTCACTTGGAAGATCATGTTTGATTTCAATTATGGGGAAGGTGAACCTAAAGTGGTTGGGTGCCTTCAAGAGATAAGTTGTAAGATCAGACTTTATATTACTTCTAACCCTTGGGAATCTCAACAAATAAGGAGGAGGAATCTTGGGCACTAATTGAAAATGAAAGGGGAATTCTATACGTCCAATGGAAATAATGAACCTTCTACTAATGGATAATAAATGAGGATAATGTGTGCAATAATTTATGAGATAGTTGAATGTAAGACTTGAAAACTTAGACTAGATGAACCTGTAAGAGGTAAAACCCATTTTGATTAAGAAGGTTGGGCTAAGGGAATGTGGGGGTAATCTAACTGAAGGATGAATGAAACTTCATTATGAAATAAGGTTACTCACCTATGTTACTATTAATGGAATAAATACTAAAAGGGCTAACCAAGTGGAATTCTTTGTAATTCTTGGTGTCAACTATTAAAGAGAGTTAAGGTAAATTATCTAAGAGTTATCTCTTTAATAGATTGAGAGTTAAGAAGAAAAGGAGAGGAAGTTAATATAAACATATAATGATCGATTATTGGAACAACAACAACAAAAAAAGGGAGAGAGAGGAGAAAAAAAAAAGGGGAACCTAAATATAAAATCAAACAAAACAAAAGCTATGAAGGGAGAGAAAATTGGGATTTATTTGAGCTCAGTGTCTAAAGCTTGCTATAAGATGATCAAGTGTAGCTTGGACCAAATCTCCCTAGCTACGGACACAGAAGGAATATAACATGCTTAGATTGGAATGTTATTTGATCTAGGTTGACTAGAGGGAATAGAAATGTGGTTGCCAAGTGAAGTAGTAACATGACAAGAACACCCTCTCTAGAAAAGTAGTAAGAAGGGACTAGTCTCTAGTAAGATTATCTGAGTTATCAAGGAGGAAGTTATGAGGAAGAATTGTGCAACATCAGTTGAGTAAGGTATGACTAATTTTAAGGACAAAATTTCTAAAAAGAGGGAAGAATGTAACACCCCAAAATTAATTAAGGTGTTAATAATGTATTTGGACTAATTAAGAATAATTATTATTGAATAATTGGGTAAGCTATATAAATGAAAATTTACAAAGAAATAAGTTATTAATATGGGTTTAAGATTTCAATTGGATTAAAGCTTAATTTGGGCCCAAAATTAATTTGAATAAACCATGGGTAAGGATTTATGGAGGCCCAACGATTTTAGGTGCAAATCCAACTTCTTATCATGAGACTTGGACCAAGAAAGATCACCTAGCAATAGCCCAATCTGATATAGTAAAATAGAGGCCCAAGACCCAATTTACATGAGCCCTTATAGTTGGCCCAACACACATTACGCAGACCCAAGTTGGATTAACTCTTAGAACTTGGTCTAGCCCAATCAAATTTCTGCAGCTCAACTCATGAAATAAGGCCCAACAAGTATACAAATCTAAACCCATGAGGATTTGGGCCTTTGGGTCAACCCACAACCCATTTGGGACCCAACTCAAACACAACTAAACCCTAAATACACTTAGCCTCCTCCCCATTTTGTAGAAAAAACACAAGAGGCAAAGCAAAATTCGGAGGTTAAGAGGGAAGCTAGGGTTTTTTTGCATTCCTCCATCATTTCTCACTTCTAGAGGAAGATTTGTGATAAGCATGACTTTTATGTATTTTATCCCCCTAAACTTAAGCCTTTTAAATGTTAAATGAGGCTTAATGGATTTACTTAGATGGAATTTAAACTTAGTAGTCATCTTTTGCACTTTAGGAATTAAATCACAAAATCTTAGATTTTAATGCATAAATCTTTTTAAATGAATTTTATGAATATTTCTATTTCATTCTTTCCATTCTATTGTGCAGAATTTTTGATGGGCTAGCTTGAATGAACATTTGATTTAAAGAAAAGATAAAGGCTTCATGTGTACAGTTTGGAGGAAATAAAAGTGAATTGGTGTGGAGATGGGTAAGAAGCAAGAAACTCGTGGAAAGAAAGCAATAGCCATAACAAGTGAATAATAAACGAAAGAGCAAATGGTGAAGGAAAATGAAAAGCTCCAAAACATGCAGAAGCTTAGAGGAGACGTTGAGCTTGGGTGCTTGGGGCCAGTAGAAGAATATATGCACAATAGCAACTCATTCCACATGAGCAAAGAGCAAACCAAGAGGCAAGGAGTATGGGCTGAATAAAGAGCTACAGAACAAGGAAGAGAAGCTCGAGAAGGGGTTCTACGTAGAAGCAGATGCATGGGAGAAAAGGAATGCTACGGGTTCATCAAGAAAATGAGCTGAATGTGGCTGAACAAAGACAGAGCAAAATAGAGGAGGCAGGTGAGAAAGTTGGAGCTGGAAGCAGAACACAATTAAAGAAGCAATCTCGAGCTCAGGTCTTACGTGGAAAAGCATGCAGAAGCATCATGTGGTATGAAGAGAAGGTTCGAACTTTAGTTCTACGAGGAGAGAAGGAGCTTTTACCTGGAAGTTATAGGCTGCAGCATAAACAAACAGGAAACACGTTACAATGATGGGCAGAATCAAATGAAGACATGTGAGAAACGAGGAAGAAGCTATGGGTTCTGGGACAAAGAAGAGAGCTGGATAGAGTATGGAATGAGCTGGGAGAACTAGCTACGAGTTAAGAGAAGGAGCTGAACAATGAAGCAAGCCAAAAGCATTATGAAGCTACAGTTGCACGATGCATGAGCTGAAAACAGAGCATGAAGAGAAGTAACACATCGTAGTAACAAAACAAGGCTCACAGCTCCATCTCACACATGGCTTACATGTTCATATGTGATTAAGAAGAGAAAAAAAGCAAGCAAGCCATGAGTTGAACGATGGAGAAGAACAGAAGCAATGAATCAAAGAGAAGAAACACAGAATAGAGCATGAAGCAATGAGCTGAACACGGGAGATTTTAATGAATAATAAGCTGGCATTTGGCTACAGAATTACATGGATTAATGAAGCAAGCAAGTTGAGCTAGTGGTTTGTGGATGCTTAAGCTGTGAAGAAGCTCGTATGAAGCTGGAAGACGCTGAAGTTGGGAGCCAACATGAAGAAAATAACGTCAGAAAAAGAGACGGGCTGCACGTGATTCATTGAGAAACAAAAGCGCTGGAGCTGAGGGAAGAAAAAAAACGTGATTTCAGCTTGCAAAAGGTTGAGCTGCACGAAGAAGGCTGCATGTGATTCATTAAAGAACACGTGGAATCATAAGAAAAGAATTCACGTGAAAGGGAGCATATTTCAATCATCCAGAGTCCACTTCATTCACGCCTCAATATTTTTGGAAACCCTCGCCCATATATAGATTCATTCACTCATTCCAAGAGAGCAGACATAGAATAGAATAGGAGAGGCATACTGAACGTGACAAGGAAAGAACTCTAGGAGAGGCAGGGAGAACGTGAAGAACGCGAAAACATCCAGGGAGTATTCTGTCATTGAATCATCCATGGCTGCAACTCAATTCATTAACTCTCCTCCGATTAAAATCTCCATGGCAGCTTGAATCACCCATGGTGGCTGTCTGAAGTTTGGAAACTCCCAGATGCAGATTTGAGCCCCATATTTTCTCACCAAATTGGATAAATACTCCTTGCTATATCTTTTAATTCCAGCATTAAATCTTTTATTAATTTGACTAGGTCTAGTTGATTGATTTAGGAACTTAATTGCTGAAAATTATTGGATTGATTTGCTTTATGAATCGAATATAATTTGATTGTGATCATTACATATATTGTAAAAATTCCAGAATTAGTGCTGTGCAAATCACTTTTAAATTCCTCTTGATTTTCGGTTAATTGATGCAATGGTTGTTGGATTAATTAGCTAAAATTTTTGTGCAATTAATTGTTTGAGGAATTAATTAATCTAATTGGTTAATTAGTATCTTAAGTGAATTGTGCAATAGATTCTATTAATCAATTAAAATTGGTTAAAGTGTGTTCTTGTTCTTAATTCAATTAATTAGTTATTCAAGGTTTCTTGTGGTTGCAAATTCCTTGTATAATTAATAAATTGAACCTTGGATGGTTATTCAAGAATCTTTATAGGGAATACACTAAAGAGCAAGGAATTAATTCCAAATTTGGTAAACTAAACCAAGGGCAAGGATAATTGAATTCTAGGGAGTCCAATGCAAGGTTAGCTACCATTTTTCTTAATTGTTCACCTCATTTAGCTTTAAATTCTTTTGATTTTTGTCAATTAAATTTAGTTCAATTAAATTCTAGTACTTCAAATCCCCAAAACAAGTTTAATTAGCAATACTTAGAATACCCCTTTCATAAATAAATTGAGGCATAAACTCCAAGGGAGATGACCTAGGTTGCACCATTAACTACAAAATTTATTTTGCTTCCTAGTTTTATTTGAGATTGCGCGACACAATCGTCAAATTTGGCGCCGTTGTCGGGGAGTTTAGTTTCTTATTTGTTTGGAAGGCTTTCTTAGTATTTTTTTGCCCTGTTTTTGCTTTATTTTTGTCCTATTTTCCCTTGTTTTGAATTTGGATTTGGATCATTCGGTTGCTTAATCTAATTTTGCTGCTTGCTGGAATTTTTGTTTGAAGTATCCAAAAAATTCTCAAACTTTGTTTTCCAAGGTTTTTGGGTATTTTAAGCAAAAATAACAGCATAGCTATTATGTACACCATTTTTTGGCCAAATTCTAACGTTTTAAGCACTTTTTCTAATTTTTTAGTATTTTCTCGATTTTTCTAATTTTTCTAGATTTATTGTTTTAATTTTTCTTTGTTGATTTCTTTTGTTCCTTCTTAGTTTTTTCTTGTCTAATTGGTTTATGACAAGGAGCTCTGGTGAAAAATTAATTGATTTGGATCCGGAAATCGAAAAGACCTTTAGAAGACAAGTAAAGAATAAGAAGAACAAAAAAAGTGTAGGAATTAGTAGTTCTGTTTCTTCTGCTTTTGATTATGTGCAAGGAGTTGATTGTGTACTTCAATTTGCTGGTGATAATATGGCTGAACAAGATCATATGAATGTTAACATGAATATGCATGTTCAGGCTAACTTGAATGCCAATGTAAATGATAACATACATGCCAGAACCATTAGAGAATTGACAGCCCCTAATGTGCATTATCAAAATCTCTGTATACAATATCCATAATTAGATGCAAATTTTGAGCTTGAATCTAGTTTGATTCACTTACTTCCTAAATTTCATGGACTTGCAGGAGACGACCCTTACAAACATCTGAAGGAATTTCATGTTGTTTGCTCTACAATGAAGCCACAGGGAGTTTCAGAGGAACAAATTAAGCTCAGAGCATTTCCTTTTTCCCTGGATGGTTTAGCTAAAGACTGGTTGTACTATTTACCTCCTGGTGCCATTACTTCTTGGGACCAACTGAAGAGGCTATTTTTGGAGAAATTCTTTCCTGCTTCTCGTACTGCATCAATAAGGAAGGAAATATGCGGGATCAGACAAAATAGTGGAGAAACTTTATATGAGTATTGGGAAAGATTTAAGAGGTTGCTGGCTAGTTGTCCTCACCATTAAATCTCTGATCAATTACTTATTCAGTACTTCTATGAGGGGCTATTGAACATGGACAGAAATATGATTGATGCTGCCTCTGGTGGAGCATTAGGTGATCTGACACCTACAAGGGCTTGGCAATTGATTGATAAGATGGCTCAGAATGCTCAGCAGTTTGGATCCAGATCAATGCAAATGGTAAGAGGAGTCAGTGAATTATATGCTCCAGACTATGGTTAGAGACTTGAGAGCAAGATTGATGTAATGTCTTCTGTGCTCCAATGGCTTGCTTTAGATCGGCAATAGTCACAGTCATCCTCTACACCCTCTCAGACTTGTGCACCACAGTCCTACTCTACTCAGACACATTCTTATCCACAGTGCTATGCGCCTGAGCAGACATCTACCTCTACTACCTTGGAAGGACCCCTTTGTGATATATGTTGTTTGGCCTCACATGCCACTGATCAGTGCCCTATGTTAGAGGACAGAGTAGAGGCTTGTGCTGGGATGTATCCAGTTAGGCCAATGCAATAAGGGCAGTAAAAATATGATCCCTATTCTAATACATACAATCCAGGATGGAGGGATCATCCCAACCTGAGATATGGGGGAGGGCAACAGCAAAATAGATATAATATTGCAGGACCCAGTGCACAGTCTTCCCAACCTATTAGGCAATCAGTTCCTACGCAGGAGGAACCAAAGAAAGGGGATAATATGGGGGACTTGATGAAGCATCTTATGGAGAGTAATGCAAAACTCACACAAGTGGTGCAAAATTTAGAAAGGAGGGTTGATACTCAGTTAGGCCAATTTGCCACTTCTCTCAATGAGATAAAAAGCCAAGGGTCAAGCCAGTTACCTTCTCAGACAATTGTCAATCCAAGGAATAATAGCAATGTTAGTGATATCACTCTTAGGAGTGGGAGAGATGCTCAGGGATCCTCAGATACCACTACCATAGATAAGTCGGCGTCATCAAAAACACACGTCGCACCAAATGATCCTAACAAAGAAGAGGAGCCAAAGAAGATCTTACCTTTCCCACATAGACCTACCTTGGGAAAGAAGCAAAATGAAGCAGAAATGGAAAAAGAAATTCTTGAGACGTTCAAGAAGGTTGAGGTTAACATACCATTGTTGGAGGCAATCAAGACTATTCCTAAATACGCTAAGTTTCTCAAGGAAATATGTACCAACAAGAGGCGTCTAAGAGGGAATGAAAAAGTCAATTTTGGCAAGAATGTTTCAGCACTCATACAGCCAGCAATGCCCATTAAGTGTCAAGATCTAGGCACTTTTACAATCCCATGCACTATTGGGAATTTTGAATTTTCTGATGCTTTGATTGATCTTGGTGCTGCTATAAATGTTATGCCTAAATCTGTTTATTCATCTTTGCAGATGGGAGAGCTAAAACCTATAGGAGTGGTTGTGCAGCTAGCAAATAGGAGCATTGCCTATCCTTCAGGAGTATTAGAGGATGTTTTGGTTAAGGTAAAAGACTTGATTTTTCCAGCTGATTTTTATGTCCTTAATATGGAGGATGATAGATATAGATCTAGTGGACATGCCCCACTCATCTTAGGTAGATCCTTCTTAAAAATTGCAAAGACAATTATAAATGTGCATGAGGGTACTCTTCAATTGGAGTTTGCTGGCAATGTGATACAATTTAATATATTTGATGCAATGAAACATCCCTATGATGATAACTCTGTTTGTAGTATTAGCCTGATTGATATACTAATTGATAATGCTAGTGCTGATTTTAGGGATAGTTTGTTGACTGACTCCTGTGATATTGCTGATCTTGATGATTCTCTCAGACATAATTGTGATGACTCTTATTCTTATACTATATGTAGAGAAATCGATGAATTTTTAAGCTTATATGATGATGTTAACTCTAAGGAATCTATTGCTTATCAGATTGATTTTATTTCATCTAGAACCTCTATTGACCTCACTGGTCTTGTTGATCTTTCTGGTACTAATGATACTTTGCATGATGATATGGATAGCTTAGGGAATCATGATGCTGATATTCACTTGACTGTTGATTCTTTTGACTCTTCCCACACTACTAATATTCCCAAGGCTGGGAAAGTTGTTTCTTCTGTCTGTGAATTGTTTGAACAGGTATTTAGCATGGAAGAGATTGAAATCAAATAACTCATACCGTCAGTTGAGCAAGCTCCTACCTTAGAGCTCAAACCACTACCAGACAATCGTCAATTTGGCCAAGGTAATCTATACAAAACATGTCCCTCTCATTCTCCTCTTCATTTTGGTCGATTAGTTTCTGGTTTTGAGCATTTTCATCTCCTTTCCAAATCTGAACCTTGGTGTTTTGGTGTTTCCTTGTAAGATTTTCAGAGTTAGAAGTTAAAGGGATGATTGGATAAGCATTTCCCTTCCATTTTATGTGTTATTTTGCTGGAAAAAGTCCCTAAGGGTTGATTTTCATAATGGGTTCTGCTATTGTGCGAAATTACAAGGAGATGAAGGTGAAAAACTAAATTTTCTGGGTTTGATGACTCAAATCCGAATTTGGGAATGTCTCATGGTGTGTTCTTAGTAGTTAAAGCTCAACCTAATCCATTTGACCTCTTGGGTGTATGGGTAAGTGTTCTCTCTTCTCTTATGTGGTATATATACTGAATTTCTATCATTTGGACTAACTTTTGGTGCATGGCTCTTATATGTACGAAAATGGAGACATTAAGAGTGACTCATTGTGAGTTCTTGTTGTTGTGACCTTCAATTGGTGTTGTAGCCCCTTAGGAAGCTTGGGTAAGAAGTTCTTAATGTACTCTTGTTAAGATTAACCTTTAGATAGGGAAATTCCTTACTAATGGTGGTTGAATAATGATAATTATGCTTGTTATAGGCTTGATGTGCATTTGGATTGTTATGGTAGCTAGAGGAAGAATAATTGGCTTCATTGAGGTAACTGGAGTTAATTTTCCAATTCTATGTATATGTTCATGTTAATCTGATAATGTTTGCACATATATGATTTTGAAATGCTAAATGATTGGTTAACTACTTGAATTGTTATTGTGATTGGACCTTGTGAGTTTATGGTAGAGCTGTGGTGCGGCTGCCACCCGTGCATGTACTTCGATCGAGCACCGGGTTGTGATTAGACCCCAGATGCACTGAGCCTTGGTTGTGGTCATTATGGAGTAGGTGTCATGAATGGACCTCTCCTGGTGCTATTTGCCATTAACATGTTGTGTATAATTGCTGGTATAGGACAGTAGTCATTTGTAGTTCAACTAGTTTATTTGCAAATTGAATTGATGATTCTGGTATTGATGACATGAAATTGCATTGGATTGATTAACTTGTACATGTATATGGAAGTTGCCTTTTGTTACTGAGATTGTATATCTCACCCCGTTGTGGGCTAACATTTTCAGGGACCGGACCTCTTAGTGGCAAGGAGAAAAAATTAATGGAAGCACATTAAATGGTTAGGTAGCACATAGGTTTGGAGGCCTTGTTGAATTGTATCGTAACTAGATTGCTAGTTTTGTATCATTGTTGCATTACATCATGAATTGCCAAATATAGGGACTGTATATGTAATTTAATTATCATGGGATTAAACATTATGGTTGTAATTGGTTAACAATGGATAAGTGACTTGATCTTGTATGAACATTAAGCATGGGCCCCATGCACCTTGTGATTAGAATACATTTGCTGTCATTGATCCATAAACTCATTGATTTATGGTGTCTAGAGGGTTAAGGATCTACATTTGAGTTTTAAATGTGTAATGATAGATTTGTTAAGTAAATTAAGTAAAAGAAAGACATTAAATCTTCACAAACTAAGTTAAAGTGGGCTAGAGGGTTGCTAGAGGGGGAATTGGAGAGCATGAGATGAAATCTTGAGAGTTATAGGAACAGAAGGGAATTGGTCACGGCTAACATTTAATTAGCCTTGGCCATATGGTAACAGAGAGGAATTGGCCGCGGCCAACATTTAATTGGCCTTGGCTAAATGTGGCGAACCTGCCAAGGAAGGAAACAGAGAGAAATTGGCCGTGACGAACAGTGACGTTAGCCGCAGCTAAGTCTGAAAGGCAAATTTGGGGGTGTTCCAGAAGGTATTTGGCCGCGGCGAAAGGGGTATTTGGCTGCGGTGAAATGTGAAAATTTTGTGAAGGCGTAAGGAGTTGAACCGAGAGTAATTGGCCGCAGCGCAAGGGAATTTAGTCACGGCGAAAATGCTCTATTTCTCATATTCACCTAGAAACCTTAGTTTCTCTTAAGGTAATGCTAAGGAATGATCTAGAAACACTTGTAGGAGGATTTTATGAGTTAGAATTGATGGACAGGAGAATCAAAGGCTCTTTATTGATAAATAAATCCACTTACGCATTCGAATAATTGTGGTTGTCTAACTAATGACCCTAACAGCATTAAGGTTTCAAATTTCCTCACTTTCCCGATGTAATTAATCTTAATGATTTCAAACCTTGATATATGATTATTAATCACATATTTAACCTTAATTATGATTATTAGAAATTAGGGTTGTTACATTGGTGATGCCAAAAGTCCCTTTAACAAGGGTGAGGATGAGCAAAAAATCCCTAGAATTGGGTGAGACAAATCCAAAGGTCACAAGAGGAGTGGGGCTTAGTCAAAAGTTCTTTGAAAATGGGTGAGGTAAGTCCAAAAGTCCCAAGAAAAATGGGTGAGGCTAAACCAATGCCCTTAAAAGCCTATGTATGTTATGTATGGGTTTCTTGAACATGAAAAATGCTATGTATATGTTCACTAGTAGCTTGAAAGACATGCATGCATTCTTTGACTTGTAAATGCATCAATTATGCATGTTTCAAAGGATAAAGAGCTATTGAGATTTTATGAATCTCACTCTCTCCCCTCCATATGTTTACTCATGTCTAGGTGAGCCAAGAAGTCCAAAGAAAAGAGATCAAATACCTTGGAGCACAATCCTTGACAAGGGAATAGTAAAATAATCAACTTTGTAGTAAATTGATGCCAAAAATTGTACCTATGTAATGTATGTGAGATGTAATCATTTGATAAAGACTCAATGTATATAATTATGATGTATGTATAATCCTTGAAGCTAAATGTATGGAAATATGAGATTTTGCCACCCTTATGCTAGTAAAAGTTTGTATATAAATGTGAGTGGCATAGTGAGTTTAAGCTCCATGGTGATTTAGACCATTTGGCATGCTTTTAGGCTATATTTATACTATAGGATGTGCTCAAGTGGCTATAGAGTAAGAAGAAGGTCTTTTGGTGCATTATAAACCCATTGTGACACTTAAAATTTACCAAAACTTGAGCTAAGTCAAAGTCTGACCAAAGGGGCTAGTCTTGGCATGAAATTTGGCACACATATAGAGCTTTTTATAGAGCAAAGAACACCAAATTTGGAGCTCTAAAGAATTTATTATAATTTTTCAAAATTGGCTAAATTATACATAATGGTAATATGTACTATTTATATGATCATATTTTGTTTCTATATCACTTATAAGTCAAATGAAGTCCAATAGCTATGAAATTTTATAAATATAAACTAGGCACCATAAGCTTTCTATAGCCACCTAAATCACTTCATTTAGAGCTTGTGGAGGGAGATATGAATTTTTGAAGTTGCATGATAGTACCAGTAATACAGCCTGACCTTTGGTATTATTCCATCGATTTTCATAGGTTAAATGCTTCTGTTTTGGTTTGGAATTATTTTTAACCTCTAGTTAACATCTAGAGCTTTCTAGAAAGCCATTACATTTGATTTCAATTTTTCTATAATTTATTATGAATTTCCAAACTTGACACTAAAAAGCTACAGTAGAGACCCAAGAGCAATTCTTTATCTTTTCTAGTGTGTGGCTTCTAATTCAAGATGTATGTGATGGTTTATGATGTTTATGACTTGTATGGATGGATTTTGGGTAGAGGATGATATTGAGGAGTTCATATGGTCCACAACACTTAAGATGAATTTTTGAAGTCTTACGTAATGCAAAATAATGTATTAATATATTGCATTTTCATGGAAAATGTTTGAAGTTAAGTTATGTAATACAATTGAAGGACTAGAAGTTTAAGGTATTACAAATATCTTCACCAAAACAAATTCTTTTTCATGTTTTTATTATTTTCTTAGTACCATTTCCCTTTTTAGGGCATTATGAAGCTATATAACCTTTTTCATTACAAATATAACATTGACAAATCCTTTTTGGTTTTCATAATCTTTTTCTTATATATCTTTTATTTATCTTAATATATATGGATTTTCTAATTTTTTTTCCAATTGTGTTTTCTTGTTCTCAATCTTGATTCAATGCATCCAAATTCTCAATTATTTTAGAGAATACAATATTCACTTCTTAATCAGTTTTTCACTTTTTTAGTTAAACAATGGTCTATTACTATCCAAATTATCATATTTAATCCAATTTTCCTAATATTATATAATTTTTAATTTTGTGAGAATGTAATTCGTACATGAATTAGAACTAATTTCATCCATAGATCTACAAAATTCTAATATCATAATTCACACCACTTTCTAAAAGATATATTCAGAAGTTAGAAAATTATTTAAGAACTCACTTTTTTGTGCCTATTTTTTTATTTAATCTTCTTGTTTCTTTAGAAATTGTAAAGTGTCTCATTGCAATGTTCTTGTTAAAAAATCTAAAAATTTTGCATGTGACCATTTATATTTGTTGTTGATTACTACCAAAGAAAAAGAGTATGCTCAATCATCAATAACTTTTTTCATATTAATCATAGAGAACATTTTTCAAATCTAAATATGTATCATTTACATATACTTTTTGTAACACCATAAATTCTAGCTCATCTCTTGCTTTTAAATGGCATAATATCATGAACCATATATGTTTCCCATAGAAAAAACAAGAAAAATGAGATTATTTTCCCGTTGCATCATATCTAAAAATTTGCAATCAGTGTCACGTGGACCGTGTGAGCTCATACTATGCATTATCATATTTAATTACATCATTACAACTCATTTGCATCATAAAAATCATGCCTACAATTCATGGAAACCAAAATGGAGCATGAAATTGGCTTAGTGAATTTCAGCTAGATTTGCCCCCTATTCTTGCCTAAACTTTGAAAAATCATAACTAAATCTAGAAAAATTAAAATCATGCAATCTTAGTCATTATAAAAAGATATGGATGTCTAATTTACACTAAAAATACATTCAGAGCATAACATTTATCATAGAGGACGTTTGACATCTAAAATGGTCCAAAGGTTTGACTGAATTCTAGAACTGTCACAGAATTTTGCAGAAAACTTTGAAAATGTCTAATTAATTCCACAAAAATCCAATCCATGCACATGATACCAATTTGGAAATCTATAGAGAGGAAAAATATCTCCAGATCAGTTCATCAAGCCCAAACTTCAGAATTCAATGGAACAGTACCTCTGGTTGAGCAAAATCACTAGTAGTGGATAGAAATTTCAAAAATTTATATCTCCTTCTCTAGACCTCCAAATGAGGTGCTTCCTATTGGTATGAGTCACTGTGAATGTCTAGTTTTTGTGTATATAATTTTGTGACAATTGGACATCATTTGAGCCTTATGTGACAGAAAACAATTTCGGACCAAATGAATAGCGCAGCAAACTAGAAACCATGAAAATTGCTAACTTTGAAAAATCATCAAATATTCTATAGACCTTTGAAAATTATGATCTTTACCTTCCCAAAAATCTCTTAATGAGGCCTAATTGCATGCCAAATCTCAGATCAAGACTAACTCATTTGTCCAAAAAGTGATATAATGGTAAATTTTGGCCCTATATAGGATACCAAAGTTGCCATATGAATTTCCCTTGATCTTGGCACCTTTTGGGCAAGTCTCAAAGTACATTTAAGACTTAGGTGAGCTACCCAAATGGTCTCAAACCTCATGCATCTCATTTTGGCCATTCAACCCACACTTATGCACATTTCCATCAAACTTCTAAATTGCATACTTGGGCATTACATACTTAAAATAGATGCTAGAGCTCATACATCATATTCATACATTTAAACATTACATAATATCATATTTACACATGTCTCAAGGGTCATAGACCATTTACAACATCATATACATTATGAAGCACCATTATAGTTTTAAAAAGAATGAAACTAGATATATGGTTGTCAATCTTTCATCTTTATTGTTGTTGGCTCCCATTGCCATAGCTACTTGGTCCACCTAGCATGTTAGAGCATTAGAGAGGAGGGAAATGAGATTCAAAGAATCCTAATAGCTCATCTCTCATTCAATTATACATAATGGATGCAAACAAGTCTCATAAATGCATATATGATCTTATGGACATGTGCAAACATTCAAGAAGCATTTTTATCACTTGAGAATATCATACATAGCATACAAAGGCTTGCTAAGCAAGTGGATTGGCCTCACCAAATCCTCACCATAACTAAGAGTTCTTGGCCTCACCACACTTAAGCAAATCCAAGCACATATTAAAACATCATATGAAACATAATATGTCATCATAGAACCATGGCATGTGAAATCATCCTATCATACTCTTCATAACTTAAAAATATACATACACACATTTTAAGCAAGTTAAGCATACATCCATGCATGAGAGAAGGTGGAGAGAGCTACCTTGGAAGCAATTACACACTTTTTTCTTAAGCTTTGAGTCCTCTCCCTTGACCTCACACACCCAGGAAGGTGGAGATCATTTCTCTTGGCCTAGACACACCAAAAGAAATATGAGTTACTCATGGGAACAAGCCTTGGCATTATACACACTTTATATTATGTTTCCATAAAGCACTTAATGAAGCAACTACAAAAGTTCATGATCTTGGCTCCCTTCTCTCCTTTAATCTATGATTCTTGACTAGCTATGAGTTGCTAGTCATCACACAATTATTTTAAGGAGCCTAGCTATGAGTTGCTTCATTATGCTACATTATGGAGCTTACACCTCCATCTTAATATTTATGGTTTCTAAAATGTTTCCAAGGCTTCCTCTCATCTTCTTCCATCATATATGACTCAAAAATAAGCTTAGAACAAATTAAAACTATCCCTAACCTATAGTTCTGCCCTAGGCCAAAATGACACATGAAAAAGGGAAGTAATGGGTTTGCTTTGTTTTTTTGATGGAAGAGGTGTGTAGGGAGGTCTCTAGGGATCTTAGGAACTCAAGCAAACACTCATCTAAGTTAGGGAATTCATGGATCAAAACAGATTTCACAATGTCTCCATAAATCCCTAGTTTTTCTATCTTGTGTTTTCATGCTTCTTTCTTTGATTTCTTTGCACTTACTTGCTTCTAACACTCCAAAATCGATGAATCTCCTTTGCTAGGACCAAAATTCATCTCCCTTTGATTAGGCTCTACATGGGACAAAATTATCACAAGGAGGAGAAAGGAAGAAGAAGCATGGAAGACAACAACTTGCCTTGATTTCTTAGCTTTTCTCAAGTGCTCTTCCAAGTGGTAAGTTCCTCTTCTTCAAATTCTGTTATTCCTCCTCTGGACCACGCTCAAAACATCACCAAATCCATTAATGAAACCATAGAAATGAAGAGAATGAGAGAAACAAGTTTACTCAAGGGAAGAGCATAAAATTCCACACTTTTCTTACCTTTTCCTTGCTTTTTCTCTCTTCAAAATCTCCTCTCCTTGTGCGCCCAAGAGAGCTAGCTTCCTTCTCTATTTTTGGGGCAAAAACAAATCGTAGAAGTGAGAAGCTGCTGGAACGTGGATAAGAAGGAGCTAAAAGTCACTTTATGCAACTTTTTACTTTTGCATTTTAGTCCATTTTCTTGGCTTTTTCATTTTAGGCTCATATCAACTCCTTTTTGAAATCTATATTTTCATATTCCTTAGGCTCTTAATCATAACAATTGCCTTTGGAATCACTCAAAAAGGATCTAAAACCATTCCAAACCGATTGGTTAAAGTTTCGGTCAACCATCAGCCGAAATCGCTCACCGAAAGGGTTTCAACTGTCCTGAGGGTTCCTATGGTTTTCATGGCCTCTGAGAACCCTAGAGAACTTAAAACTTTCATTTAAAAAGCCTTCCTATAAGCTTTTCAAAAAGTGCCCATATTTAGGAAAATGCCATTAGCCTTTTGGCAAATTTTTCAAATTACTCGAGCCTTGATTTCTTGATAACTCAATGCTCAAATCCTCATTTTTTATTATTTATAATTTTATTATAATTTTAGTTGGTCCCAATTCCTTCTATTTTGAGGACTTTATTTTATATTTGATCAATTTCTGACATTTATGGAGAAACCGAACATCACATTTCTCATATTTTATGGAAGGACCGGATGTTACACTTTTTGTCTATTTAAACCATCACTATATTGTTTGTAGTTGGAATTTCTTCCTCATTATGCCTAGTTTATCCATACGAACTACTATTTTTTGTATGAACAAATATTTGCTCAAACTCTGTTTGAGCATAAAGTCTAGTTTTGGGTTTATTTCTAAATCATCTTCTTTGCCCACATTTCTTTTTCCTCCATCTTTTAGAAATGTTTTATCTTTTGTGGATTTTACTTTTCTACTATCTTCATCTTAGATTTTAGCTTCAAAGGTGCTTTCTTTTGTTGCATTTTCTAATTTTGTTTTTCAGAATTAGTGTGTTTAATTTTAGATTCCTCAGTTTCTTTAAAATCAAAGCTTTTCTCCTACTCTATAACCTTCACTTTTTCACTTTCTTCATCACTAGATACATCTATTGTATCACATTGAAGAAAATAATGATAATTATGACTTTCAAATAATTTTTTCTTTTGATTATAAAAGTCTTAAATAGTTTTTAATCAAAATTCTCTTTTTTGAAAAATAATAATGTTTAAATATTGGTCTTTCCAATATTTGATCAAAGATTTTGCATATCCAAACTCTTCACTATTTTTTGTATTTTTTTTTCTAATACACAAACTTTGTTACTGTAATATGACATATGATTATGTTTATCAATTAGTGTTTATAATTGAAAAAAAAATTATCTAATCTTTTGCACAACTAATTACTTCTTTATGACTTTTTGTGATTTTTTAATCTAATTTCTTAAACCAATTCGTTTTAATATCTATAATAGTATTGATGCTACAACTACAAGCAGATGAATTGCTTTTAGATCATTTATTTATATGTAGATTATGTTTATAAGAGTTTTTCTAATTCTTTTCCTACACAATTTATCTTGGAAAAGCTATCCTATTAGTAATGTCAATTACAAAAGTGACTAATATATATATATGTACATTTTTTTGGCACAAGATACTAATACATTTTGTGAATCAAAAAGTTGCTCAACATATTTTATCATTTTTTTCATCTGAAATAATTTTTAACACAATAAGTATATCATAAAAAATCAACTCTAGGAATTTGCAAATGAATAAATTATGTTAATAAGTTGAAGAGTAAATTACTCTCTCTTGTCTTGAAAGATGCTTAAATTAAATAACTTTTCCCTCTATTATGAAAGTATACAAAACCCCTTGAAGCTAAAATATGAGAAAAAATACTAAAAAATAATATTGATTTCTTTCATTGAAAATATAACTTATTAAAAAATATATTTTTTAAAATTTTTATTTCAATACTATTTATTCTATGTTGAAAGCTTTGAATTTATTTTATTTAAAATTTAGAAAATTAATTATTTTTATATTAGTTGAATATATATTTAATACTTGTTAGATTATATAAATAATAAATATGAGAATATTTTGATCAAAATAAATGTAATTATAACTTACTTTTGGTTCTAGGTAAGGTTAGTATAGTGTATTTTTTTTATGTCAATAAATGAGAGTATAAATTTTTAAACAAAAAACAAAGATAATTGTGTAATTTAAATATCTCTCAGAAGAAGTAATTGTAATTTAGCCTAAGTTTAAATAAACAAATCATTCATTTGATAAAATTTTAAAGTAAGGTAAATTAGGAAGTAATTTACAAATAGTCAATTTTGTAAATGAATTCAATTCGGTGACTTCTTTATTCTTTACTACTATTATTATTATTATTATTATTATTATTATTATTATTACTATTTTCCTTTAGGGGGGAACTCACAGTCAAAGTAGTGGGCTTTTAATATAGCATAACTGCACCAAAAAAGACGAATTAGTTTGAATTAACAAGGTCCTTGGCCTCTTGTTCCTCGATAAAGACAAATAGTCTTATAAGGAGACCAGGGTTGGCAATTTTAAATGTGCAGCCTAGTCTCGGTTAATAAATATGAAAATTCTTGGGAAAACAATCATTGAGCAAACTAGTAATTAATTTGAAAATTAATAATTGAAATCAACTAATAATAGGGTTAGAAGTGGGGAGATGTGGCTGCCGGTGGAACGGAGCTCAGATTTAACAACCAATGCAAGCACATTTGTTTGGAGGTTTGCAGATGTTGGAATGGCTTCCTCTATGTGCTTCAACTTTTCACTGCAGATGTTTGTTGCCAAAGCATCAAGGAAATAACTTTTGTGAAGGGCGAAGTGGTGGAGAGGCTTGGAAAACTAGGTGTGAAGTCAATCATCAAAGCCAAACAATTAATTTAAAAGTAAATTCCATAAGCCGCTTCTAAGTTTTGATGAAACTGTACAAACATTCTCCTTATTTTTAAAAATATATAGATTTTCACTGATGCAATAAGTTACTATATACTTTAGTCTAATTTTCAAATTTTTGACAAAAATATCCTCCATTTAAAAAACTTTTTAGTTAGAAAAGTATATATTTAGATTAATTGAGGATATTTAAGTTAAAAATTTAAAATTCAACTAAAATGTAAAGTAAATTTTGTTTAAGCAAATGTCCTTGCATATTTTAAAAATAGTGAGAAGGTTTGTGTAATTCACTCTTAATTTTATTGTATTTTGTTATAGATGATGATAAAAGAGACTTTAAAAATACTCCAAGAAAATTAAAAAAAAAGAGGGATTTAAAAAAATTAATGTTTACTAAGAAATAAATAAATAAAAATAAAACGGATGAATTATTGAAGACAATTGTGAATGAGCATCTACTGGAAATACTAAAGGCTCAAGTTTAAATCACATTAGATTATTCATAGTAGTATGGTGGAATCATTTTTAAAAAAATCTTCAACTTAATCATCAAAGCTAAGCAAATAATTTGTTGTATTTTAAAGTTTTTGATGATTATCAGGAGATGCTCTAAAAATGCCATCAACATTCAGTAATAATATATTAAAAAGATAAAGAGAATGAATTATTGAATTAGTCAAGTCAGATCCAGCATCTACTAGAAAAAACTAAAGGATCAAGTTTAGATGATATTAGATTATCCATATTAAGGTTGAATCATTTTTAAGAAGTCTTGAAGTCTCATGATTAACTAAAGCAAAGTCACATAATTAACCAAACCAACAGTTGTTAATTAATTAGCATAATTTAACTCTTATTTGTCAGTCAATATAGTATTGAATGCTTCCAAGTCTTGATCATCGTCAATTATGAAAATGATAATTACAAATTTATCAAATAGAGTATCTTACAAACTTTAAGATGTAAAATAACTCTTGTCATTTATGCATTTAGCCCTTATTACACCTCAACAACTAAGTCAGACAATGGAGAAGTTACTAACTAGCCCTCTAATGACAGTCCTTAAGCAAAAAAAGAATTAAAGTATTTGTTGGTAGCAATAGGCATTGCATACTAACATATCATACTGATCAATATTTCCTTGCACAAAGCACTAATGTGCATATGTTCATGATTTGATAAAAGCACAAACATTGTAGCTAGGCAACAAAAAAGGGAATTTACATCTCAAATTTTCAACTCGTTTTTTGCCTTGTTTTGACTATAAAAATTAGTCTATTCTTTAGCTCACACTTACTTGGGATCTAGTGCCACATTCAATTTTGAGCTCACTGATGTGTAAATTATGAGGTAACATGGTCTTTGAAAGACTTATATTCCTAAAATATTCAATCAATTTCATTTTCTCAATCATCATTTTAGTGATATGCAAGGATTTTCAACCACTATATTGGCTTTGTCTAGATGATACTTCAATTGAAAATTATAACAATTTCATCTATCTCCTTTGCTTCATGTTTAGTTTTTCTTTGGTAAAAAAATGTACTTATGACTTTTATGATCATTAAATACCTCAAATTCTATCCTATTGAAATAGTGTCTCTAGATCATTACTAGAGTTACTAATTTTAGATCATAAATAAGATAATTCTCTTCAAGGGCTTTAAGTTGTCTAGAGGCATAAGCAACTACTCTCTTATTCTACATCAAGATATAGCCCAACTTTTCTTAGATGTGTTATCATGAATTTCAAAAATTTCTAAGGGATTTGGAATTATTAGGATTGGAGTGGTAATAAATTTTTCTTTTAATTTCTAAAAACTATTATCATATTCTTGGGTCAGACAAAAGGATTTCCTTTGCCAATTAACCTTGTTAGGATAAAACTAATTAAGAGAATCCTTCAATAAACCTTTAATAATATCTAGCTAATCTTAGGAAACTTCTAATTTTAGTAGTGCCTTTAGGTCTCTCCCATAAAATTGCTATGTCAATTTTGTTAGATCTACCTAGACTCCTTCTTATGAAACCACAGTCCAAAAAATTCACCTTTCTAAACTAAAATTCACATTTTTCCAACTTAGAAAACAATTATTTTTCCTTGAGGACCTATAATACTATCGTAAGATATTGTTCACGTTCTTCCTATGTTGGAAATGGACCATGATATCATCTATAAAAGTAGCCACAAAGCGTCTAAACAATCAATTCATGTAATCCATAAATATGACATGGGCATTGGTAAGTCCAAAAGGTATGACTAAATATTCATATCATCTATATCTAATCCTAAAGGCAATTTTCAAGATATCCCTTATTTGGTAGTATCTTGACCTTAAGACTAGTTAGATGCTCTGATAAGATGATCTAATACATTATTTATCTCTAAGAAAGGATACTAGCTTTTTATGGTTAACTTATTTGCTTGTCTCTTGTAATACCTTACCTTTCTAGCTCTCATTTTATAGCTAATGGGTTTGTGGCTTCACATTTAAGGAAAAATGACATATTTAATCCAATTAAATTGGGTTACATAAGACCCTACTTACTCATTTCATGCTTTTATGGGTCACATGAGCACATGAATATCATTCTCAATTTGTAACACATCCATACAAATAAAAAATGTCACAAAACAACTAATCCATCTTGGGTTTGGCACCATGCATGGGAAAAATCAAGGTTTGCTCTCTAGTTCACTGTTCTAATTTACTAATATGAAATTTGAAAATTCATAATTAATTTTTTAAAAAAATCAATCAAACCATACTATTTTGAAAAACTGTGGATGTCTACTAATAGTAAAAATAATTTTAGATCATGTAGACATCAACTAAACTGAGAAAACAATGGAACAGTCCCAAAGATCTATTTGCATTATTGATATTGTCCTCTAAATTTGAAAATTCAGTTCTCCCTCTACAGAGCTCTAAATGAGGTGATCTTAGTGGCTATAAAAAGCTTGTGATATAGTTTATGTCGATAAAATTGTATGAGTATTGGATACCATTTGACCTTCAAATGACATAGAAGAAGAAACTGACTATATGAACAATCTTGTTATTATTTTTACATAATTTGGCCAATTTTAAAAAATTATAATAAATTCTCTAAAGTTTCAAATTGGATGTTCTTTAGCTCTATGAAAAGCTCTAGTTTAAACTCTATAAGTGTGCTAAATTTCATACCAAGAATAGCCTACTTGGTCAGTTTGTGATTTAGCTCAAATTTTGGTCAATTTTAAGGGTCATAAGGGATTCTTAAGTTACCATTTCACTTTCTTAATATACTATAGCCACTTGAGCATGTCCCCATAGTACAAACACAACCTAGGGAAGCATTTCAAATGGTCACAAATATCATGGAGCTCAATATCAACATGCCACATGCATTCATACACAAACACATATTAGCACAAGGGTGGCAAATTCTCACATTTCCATACATTTAGTTTCAAGATTCATACATCATAATTATATACATTTAATCTTGTTTAAATGGTTACATCACATGGATACATTTCTTGACATCAAATAAGTATATACTAATTCAAAACTTGCTAGGCAACAAAGTTGGGTGTCTTGCATGACCGAGATATCTACTTATAATATCTCCACTTCAGACATCAAACTCTACATGATCATGGTGAATTGGACACATCATAAGAATACTAAGAATTTATAATTTTGATGATAATAGGCAAAAACTTCCATGGCTATACTACAATAATGGTAATTACATGCATAAGCTATTAGAGAATATCTTATAATAATGCATACATAATCATGGCAAAAAATATTATCTCATAATGCATGCATACTTATGGTAGAATATTATCATCTCATAATGCATGCATGCTTATATGTTAGGATATTATCTTTTGTCCTTATCATGTCTTTTATCTTTATCATTTACTTCTAAATATATCTGTTAATTTTACTTATCTTTCTAAACTCAAGCCAAATTGTTAAACTTTCTCCTAATGAAGGTGTCACCTATAATGGATCTATAATTGCATAATCAAGCAATCAAATGTCACCTCTTGTTATACTTCTCTCTTTGAGGTTTATCCCTCTTAGTTCCTAGAGAACACATCATTTTATACTTTTTTTTCTTTAAGAATCATCTCTCATTTCACATTATGTTGCCTTGATTGCTTTTTTATAACTTTTTTTTTTTATCTTTCTCATAAACATACTTTCTTTTGGATCACCTCCTTTCTGAGGGGTCATTCACTTATTTTCATAGGCAATTATAGAAGAATAGTCTATATGCATAAGTCAGATAAACGCTATTATAATATCCAAGCACAACTCAAGATAAATCTTTAGAACAAAAAATATGAAAATTCAACATATAATTAATTTGCACATTTAATAATAAAAAGCATAATTTACTGAACCCAACTACTTTAATTTATGCACACAAAATTCTCACTTAATTCTTATGCATGATCATAAGGCTACTATAATAATGAATTAAAAAACTAAAATATTTTAGTTGCTGAAAACTAAAACAAAATGGATTATTATTTCTACATAAATGACATAATTAATTTAAACACAATCACCTTACTTTATCCATTCAAAAATCTAAATTAGTTGAAATTACTATGATGATAAAATATTAATAACAAGATTCTAAGAGGATAAAAATCTAAATTTAATTTAAACATAAAAGTATTATAATTACACTATAATCATGAATTCAAATAATAAAAAGATATCTTAACAATAAAATATTAAAAAATATTGTTATTTCTATCACCATTTAAAATTTCCTTCATATCCCCTTCCTTCTCTTCTCCTCTTCCTCATATTCTTTCATCTCTCTCTCTCTATTTTTGCTAAAATCTTGTGCATATGCCTGTTCCTGGAAGGGAAATTGGTACGCCTTATATATAGTAGAAGGTAAGGTTGAGCTTTCAATAAAATAAAGTCAGCTAAGTCAATTATATTCTTCTTTAAATGCAGAGGTAACGTGGGGGCTGTCCTCATGCCTAACTTCATACAGCTATGAACATGTGGCGTTATTGATATTTTTTATTGGTAAATTTGTCATAGATAATGTATTTAAAACGTTCTAAGTTATGTATTTTTCTTTTTTTGCCGTGTAAATTTTATCCAAGCATTTTTTTCCTATTAAATTACTTCTAATTTTATTAAATGATTAATATTTGATTACATAATTATTTGATGCTTTCTTTTTAATAAATATATATACTTAATTTTTAACTAAGCATATTATACATTAAGTTAAAGGGGAAATTATATAAAGCCAATAACGTCTTAACGTGAAATACATATGTTCACTAAAATTTTAATGCAAATATATCACATAAATTTACAAAATTTATTTTAATATTGATAATCAATTTAATGTATAAGGCATCCTAATTTAATTTATTTCACATAATTATAATTAACATATTATTTATATATCCAATTAGTTAAGCATATTACATGTCCGACCACCCGTGTAAAATAATCATCCTTCAAACGGCGTTTCTTACTTGACGAAACCTGAGACTGGACAGTAAAAAGGGCCCTGATAAATCAATGTCGGCAAAAAAGGCAGCAATCTCAATGTGTTTTGGATGATATTTGTTTAATTTTATTTTACTTTTTTCTAATATATTAAATTCATTGATATATATATATATAATTATAATTATACATCCTACATGGCTTTTGGGGTGAAATGGGTATTTGTTGCTCTCTTGTTGAAAGCGTACACGTAAGTATACATATCACAATAGTAATAAAATGATGAATAGAGTATTGTTTCCATGAGAATTTGACACTAAGATAATTGTTAAGTATTAAAATTGTGCTCCTCAATCTAAATCAAACCAACAATAATTGTGATATGAAATTAAACTAAGCTAAAGATATTAAGAGAGAGAGAGAGAGAGACTATTTTAAATGAAATTAGAAATCAAAAGGATTTGGGATTATGATTTTTTGTATTTTATTTGAACTAATTACCTCTCTTCATTTTGCTTTTAATGCCATTAATAGCCCAACACTGTAATTTACTTACACACATCTTTCGAATTACCTATAGACATTCTCTAACCAATTCATAATTTCTTATGCAATTAATTTAGATGCTTGATCAAGAATATGTCTTAATATACCTATATGAGGCTGGTAAGTATATTTCTATCCTATACGCAAATCAATGCACTTGACATTGTAAGTTTCATAAACCCTCACCACTTAATCTATGGTCAAATTCTAAAATTCATTTTTCAAGTTCATTTAAGTTACCCACATCATTTAATGATTTCCACACACTTAGAAGCATGAAGGACAATGATTAAGTAATTAAATTATATCATTAATTGCAAATAAACAAAGTAATTACAATATATTACAAGCTAAAGTTTATCACAATTCCAAATCAATAAGTTTGGCACATAACTACAAGAAATAACAATATTAAAAACAATGTGCAAACCAAATGGGCAAAGAAATGTAAGGAAAAGCTAGGAAAGAAATGAAAAACTAATTTAATCAGTGAATCTTGCTTAAATTCAAGGTTCTCCCATGATAAATGAAGCTCCAAACCCTTCTTTCTTCTCTTAAAATCTTCAGAATGGCAACCACCCCCATAGAGATTTGGAAGCCCTCTTAAAACCCTCAAAAAATGCAGCTAAAAACAATGTGTTTTGCATTTTTCCTAAATTGTGCCACAGCACAAATTAATTTTTATTAGCAACAGTCAAGAGCGCCATAATGCAGAATTTTACACCGCCACTCATTTTGCTTTTGTTTCTCAGTGTGCTACAATGCTTAAATTTGTCACCGCAATGTTGCATTTTTTTAATAGTAGCTTTGAATGTCATCTTTTGCTCTTGTCTTTTTTCCTTTTTTTTTCTTTTTCTTTTTGATCCTTTTTCAACAAATCTTCTCAATACTTGTTGTTTTATATCCAAAATTTCTAAACTTGTTTCTTTATAATTGTAACCCTACAAAAACATAAAATTCATCTAATTAACATTTATAGTTTACTAACAAAAGTTGAACAATTTAACAACCTAAAAATCTAGATAAAAGAATAAAATACTATTTATACTTAACTAATACAAACAATTAACTTAAAACCAAAGAAATAAAACCAAAACTTACTAGATATTAACTTGATTAAAATTTATTAATTTTATATGTAAAAAACATAAGATAAGTTTAATATTCATATGATTAGTCTCTTAAAATATTAAGAAAATCTTGATAATTTGGGGATTTATCATACCCCTAAACTTACTTCTTTACTTGTCTCCAAGTAAAGCAATATTCTCAAGCTTTCATATTTAGAATGATAGATGGATGTTTTCAACAAATGCATTAAGAAGTATAATTAACAAGAAAGGAAAGTAATGCATATATTTTTTAGAATTCAAGAGTAAATGACAAATTTTCCAAACCCATGATGTGTGTGTGAAAAACCATACTAAAGTTTAATTGCAACAAGCCTTATAATAATACATATAAATCAAACTACACAATAAAACTCACCCTTAGGAGCTTCAGACGCTCACTCTTCTACCCTCTCTCTCTACTAATGTAGGCCATTGCATAACCTATTAACCAATATCTCTTTTAAGATTGTAATAGGGTTTATGGTTATGGCTATTTCAAGAAAAATAATATATGAAAAATTATGAGTAAGATTCAAGTGAATAACCATAAAATACAACAATAAAAAATAAATTCTCTCTTTCTCTTATTTCCCTTTCCTTCTTACATTCCCCTTCCTTTTTCCTTTTCTTTCTTTTTTCTTTTCTTTCTTTTCACTTTTACACCTTCAAATTTAATTCATTTTGATCTATCAAATTTTTCTTTCTTTGGGATAATTCTTTGGCCACCTTTTTTTTCAGTTTTAGTTTTTCTTTCTAATCATCAAAATTTTCATGTCTCTAAAGAAACAAAGAACCATGCAATTATTGTTCCCACACTTTTAATTTGCATATCTCGTATGAAAAAATAATTATTATTCATATCAAACCCACATTATACCTTATTTTACCCCTAAAACTTCCTTTTCACATAACATCAAATGTTAGTTATCCTCTTGAAAAAGGGTAAGAACATTTTTTTTTTAGGCTAAAGGTCATTAATGTGGTTAAAAAGAAGCAATTTTATGCAAATAGCATATTTCAATTTCATTTAAGGCTCAAAGAAATACTAGTGATATGCTTTAGAAAAATTAGATTTAAATTCTCAAACATAACTAATAAATGTCTAAATCACTTTAATAAATCATTCAATGCCTAAAATTTCACTTCAAGAGACTATAAAGCATGTTCTCAAGTTTTAAGTAGGAGATCAATCACATAGTTTAACCCATATACATTATTTAAAACTAACAATTATTCTAAACATGGTGTAAGTGCGCAAAGAAAAAGTGTCAATAAATGAGGAAAACATCACTATTAACAATCAATCTCATTCACAAATTGCATCAACAAACATTTCTTGTCATGTATACACTATCAAGAAATTGAGTTTCTTAGTGGCATTTGACATCAACTAAAAAATAAATAGAAGATAGGTAGGCAAAACTTAAGCTTAAAAATTTTGAAAAATAGAAGTTTTTGAATAAAATTTTGCATAAAAATAAAAACAATTAAAAGCAATAAAATTCACATTTTTAATTTGGATTTCCTATCCCTAAACTTAAAATGAACATTGTCTTCAATGTTTAAAGTATGACATAACATAAGAGTAGTAAGGGATAAAAAAAAATCCATTTATATGCTTTGCTCTTTGTTCACTTCAAGATCCTTCAAACTAAAGAGCAATAACAACAAAGCACCTCATCATAGAATGATTCTCTCAATCTCAACTTGACAATATAACCAAAATTAACATTGTATAGCTCAACTAGCATAATATCAAAATATTATTAAACAAGGCAAGTATAAATTTTTTCAAAAAAAAAAAAGGAATTGTAATGAATTCTGGTGGAATCCACCCAATAAATGTCCAATTAACCGCATGAAAAAAAAATTTGGGAACATCTTAACAAACTAAAAAATGTGATCAAGCTAAATTTGCATTTTGACAGCCACACAATTAATTCTATAAAATTCAGCAAGTGACATAGCATACAGCAAATTCCAGTAGTTTTTTAAAACAAAGTAGTGTGTATTCAAATGCAAATAAATAACCCATCTAAATTCCAAATTATATGAACCAAATTTTCCTAGAAACTAGACAAGCAAAGGAAAATTTTGACACATATTTCATATAAAAATTTAATTAGATGTGTATCCGATAAATTTATAAAGTTATGTCACAAACATGTACAACAAAACAAAGCATTGACTAGAAACGTGTGCAAGTGATGTAACAAATGAATTCAATCAGTTCTAAAATTTTGATGTTTAAGATAAGACATCAAAACAAACATACCAAAAGAATTCATGACAAAATTTAAAGCCAATTGCTTCCAATATATTTTTCAATTCATGCTGCACAAATCATACTCATTCACAATAATATAAGAAAAAAAAATTAAGGAAAAAGAGTATACGAAGGGAATAATATTTAACATAGTACATCAAACACAATCATGAACCCAATAAAAGGAATACAAAATTAATTTAAAATCACTCCCTGAATTGCATACTTCTACTGCTAAACTTTTCTTCCTAATTTCAACTAATAATCATCTTAAGGATTCAATGCTAATGGGCTCTGAAAGAAAGAAAGCCATGGGTTAGAAAAACTACAAAAGTGAATTTTTTTTTTACTCATATTTTTATTTAGTTATACTTGGGTTGCCTCCCAAGAAACGCTTGTTTCATAGTCTTTAGCCTGACTTTATATTAAAACCTAATCATAAGTGTCAAAAACTATAATTGTTTTGCTCACTTTCTTCCTTGGATAAGTAGGTTTTAGCAAGAATGGGTGTTCTTTCCATTTGAGATTATGTGATTCATCTTCTAATGGCTTCATTAGAACACATGTTTTGGCTGACATAGTAGAAAGCTCCAATTTTAATTTTCTTAGACAATTTTCGGAGCTTTTAAACATTGTAGACACCCTATAAAATCTTCTTAACTCTCTTCAGTAAGAACCAAGGACTTCAGTGGAGAACTCATAAGAGATTGCTTGGAATCACATTTTTTTACTTCTATTTCGTTACAACATTTTTCTAATTCATCAAGAGGATCCTCTACCATGGCCACTTGAAAGGTTACCTCTTGGTCTTCTAGCCTTACAAAGACGCTTACGGAACCCATCCAAGGTACGTCTTTTTTGACAACATTACCCGAATTGTGTAAGATTCAAGAACACAATCACACAAACATAAGATAAAAAAATCAATCACAAAGAATAAGAATAACACGTATATAAAAAAAGATGGTTGGTTAGAGAGCATAAACCTTCAGAGAACTTGTCTCTGGAACCTAGCCTTTAAGACACCACAAAAGGGACTAGTCCTTTGATAAGTTCGGGTTGAATTCACTTCATGCACTCAAAGAGTAAAAAGAACCTCATAAGAATAGAACATAAGTCCTGAAAAGGAAATTCTCTTTATTTATCTTAGTACATATGATGCCTTTATATAGGCAATGAAAGACCTAAAACTTTCTAAAAATAATTCCTTAAAAGATGACACTATTTATTACAAGAATTTAGAAAGTTAAGAATGTCATACCATGATTGCTTAGTCCAACTCATGCCATTTATAGGTCACTTTCCTTAAAATAAAGAGTAATCATATGAAATAGTCCATTAAATACCACATTAATTTATGTTGCGTAGAGGGAAATTTCTCATTTTGTGTCTCTTGGACCTCGTAAAAATTATCAACAACATTTTCTAGTCATATTCTATCCATAAAAAATCATAAGCATCTCAAAACAATCTATAAATCACAGATCCAAGAACTAAAACCAGAAATTTTCAAGTTTTGCCTCGGGTTCTAAAACCAAGTTTCTGTCATCAACTTTGAAAATTCATAACTAATTATAGAAAAAACGAAACCCAGCAAGCCATAGCTTCCTAGAAAGCTCTAAATGTTATCTTTAGGCTAAAAATAAGTTCAAGCCATTAAAATGTCATTTAGGCCATGTTTGATAATAGAGAAGAAGGGACAAAGGTCAGACTGCTTAGTGTTTCTTATACAATTTATTGATACAAACTTTAAGAATGCATAATGAATTCCAAAAAAATCCAATTCATACAAAATATACTAATTTCAAAAGCTACAGATATTAGCTAGAGGATTGAGATCAATTTAGAGATCTGCAGACCCTAAAAACTAATGGAACAGTGACTGAGATTTAACTGCATGCCTGATACTGATATGAAACTTCAAAAATTCATAATTCCCTTTATGGACCCCCAATTGAGGTGATTCTAGTTGGTACTGTAAAATTTCACAGCCATTGGACACCATCTGCCCTATGAATGATAGAGGTGAAATTTCAAACCAATTGCATAGTGACAGTGCCAAAACCATAGAAATTTGGCAACTTTGGAAATTCACCAAATATTTTGTAAACCTCCAAATAATATGCATTTTAGCTTTTCAAAAAGTTCTAAACAAGATTTATATGCATGCCAAATTTCATATCAAGAATAAGTCATTTGGATAAATTTGACCATAACTCACCATTATGGTCATTTTAGTATCATATAAGGGTTTAATTTGGTCCAAATGGCTTCCTACACATTCTAACATTCCTTGGGCAAGTTTAAAAGTACAATTGCATCATATATGAGATGTTCAAGTGGTCCAAACTATCATGCATCTCAAACTCACCATGCCACACATCAAAATACATAAGTTACATAAGTAAGAATGGGCTCTCAAATACCCAAATCTTATAATTACATCAACTTGGTGCCAAATATGGCCCTTACATCATCCATATATGCTTTTACATTTGCTTAAAGGTTCACAACTCAAAAATAGTATACACATATCCACTTTGACATCTAATTACAAGAAAAGCCATATATTTGCCAAAGTAAAGTCTCTCAAGCTCCTTAGCTTGCATTTTTCTCTTCTTGGGCACCACCTAGACATATGAGATGGGACAAGGAAGGAGGTGAGATTCATGGAGTTTCAATAGTTCATACACCCATTCAAATACATGTTCAAGGCATGTTACTTTTCAAAAGTAAAAGTATGGAAGTTAACATAACCATAAAGTATGCAAGACCACACTTCCATACCATAAAGTCACAAAAGTTAATAATGAATTTTAGGAACTTTTGGTTTAGCCTCACTCTATTTCTAGGACTTTTGGATTTGCCTTACCCTTAGCTTAGGAACTTTTGACTTGGTCTCACCTATCTATGAGATTTTTGGCCTTGTCTCACCCATGCCTAAAGACTTTTGGCATATCCTCATCCATAATAAGAGACTTTTGGCATTACCTCACCCTTATGAACAATTTGCACAACTAATAACATTCAAGAAAGCATACTGGTACCAATGGAACATCATAATATCAAGTGGCATATTCACAAGGTACAAAAGTACACACAACCACAGAATGACATATACATAACCAAGAATGCAAGAAGAATGAGGTGGAGAGCTACCTTGATGGAATTCCACACTTTGTCTTCAATTATTCCTCACCTTCTTGGCCTCACATGTACAATGAAGTAGATTTTGATTTCCTTGGCCTAGCCACAATAAACAACACTCAATTACATTCTTAGAATAAGTTAGGACATTCAACTCACTCTTCAGAACACACTCTGTTCCATTTATTACAATATGATTCCATTAATGGCCTAATGAAGTAACTTCCATAATTCAAGTTCTTGGCCCCATTCTCTTCCTATATCTAGGCATATTAACCTCATTTGAGGTCCTTTGAACCATCACACACTCACTTTTAAAAGCCTAGATACATGTTGCTTCATAAGGTTACATTATGGAAGCCATTGCCTCATCTCCCAATCCATGGCTTTTAAATTTTTCCCAAAGGTTCCTCTTGCCATTTACCATCACATGAAGTCTCAAACCAAGCTTGGAATGAATTAAACAGTCCCTGACATATTCTTCTTACTTTGGTCAAAACATAAGGGGAGGAAAAAGCTCATAGAGTTTTTGATTTTTCCTTGATGGGAGAGACACTTGGGAGGCTGCCTAGAGGTCTTAGGAGCTCAATTAAATACTCATACATGCAAGGAAACTCATGTATCAAATCAATTTTTACATTACATTCAAGAGCTCTACACTTTTCTAACTTGCATTTCATTAGCTTTCCTTGCTATTTCTAAGCATATTCCAAGTTCCCATAGCCTAAATCAATGAATCCTCAATGGTTCTTGAATAGAAACTCCTTCCCTTTCATGGGTTTGTTCTTGGGCAACACACACACAATAGAGAGCAAGAAGGAAAAAGCAACAAAAGGTAAGAAATTACCTTGGATTCAAACCCTTTTCAAGAGGTTCTTCCTCTGCTTTATTCTTATCCTTAAATTTCTAACTTTTCCCCTCTAGTTTAAGGCCAAAATAGAACCATTTCATCCACCAAAACCATGAAAAGATGAAACAAGAAGAGGAGAATGAAGTTGCAAGAGGAAGAAGCATGAAAATCTTTAAGATTCCTTACCTTTCTTTAGCTTTTTCTCCCTTCTTCCTTGGCCTTCTTATGTGTATCTCTCTCTAGCCCTCTTCTCTATTTTTGGATGAAGCTTAAGTTGGTTAAGGAGAGAAGGGGAGGTGGGACGCATAAATAGAAGAATTTTCAATAAAAATTGTTAAAAGAAATGACAATTATGTCCTGCGTACGTGTCATTTTTATTTTAACTCCTTTTTTAGAACTTCTTTTTCCATCATAAAATTTAGGTTCCCAAACTTATAAAATACCTTTGAGATCACTCAATTTAGAGCTAAAACCTTCATGAACAAACCAGTCAAAGTTCGCATCAACCGTCATTCAAAAATATACACTGGAGGTGTTTTAACTGTCTCATAACTTCACATAATTTTCAAGGTCTTTAAGAACCCTAAAGAGCTCAAATTTTCCATTTAAAAAGCCCTCTTATGGTATTTTAAGAATTACCCGAAATTATGAAAATGCCATTATCTTTTGTCAGAATTTTATAACAATTTTGCTTTACCATCCTAGCTCTGTTTTTCATGTCATTTGTAATGCCATAATATATTAACCTTACATATCCTTCATTTAAGCTTGATTCCATATAGTTTCTAAATAAATGAAATAAAACTATGGCATTTCAATGGGTTATATCAGGATTTGAAAGTTCATAATTCACCTTGTGGGTCTCGTGAACCCTTCGAACACATTCTCCACTCAAACTTCATTCATACAACTTATAAATAGCATAAAACATTCCATGAACTATGGATTTGAAGCAAAAAACCATAAAAATGCAAGTTCTCTCACGAGTCCAGAACTCATATTTTTGGCTCTAACTTAGGAAATCAAGCAAACCATAACTTTCTAGAAAGCTCTAGATGTTACATTTATGTTAAAAATAATTCCAAGCCACAATAACAATGTTTAGACCATGTTTGACAACCAAAAAGGTCGAATGGTCCAACTGTCCCTCGTTTCTGTCATAATTTACTAATATGAATTTCAAATATTCATAACTAAATCCACAAAAATCTAATTCAGGAAAAATATACGAATTTGGAAAGCTACTGATATTAACTAGAGAAGAAAAATAATTCCAAAACAAAACAAAAGTAACAGGGCATGAAAACCTATAGAACAGTAACAAGGGTTAGGTGGTGCCTCTAATACTAATTTGGAAGTTCAAAAATTTATTTCTCCCTCTCTATAAATCCAAAAGGGGTGCTTTTAATTGGTATAGGTCGCTGGGAATATGGCCATAAAATTTCATAGCCTTTAGACAACGTTTGACCCATGAATGGCAGAGATGAAGGATCTAACCACTTATACAGTGCCACAGCCAAATTGGTAAAAAATTTTCAACTTTGAAAATTCATAAAAAATTTTCTAGAGCTCTAAATATTATGCACTTTAGCTTACCAAAAAGCTACAAGTAAGACCTACAAACATGCCAAGTTTCAAGTCAAGAGGAGTTCATTTGTTTAGATCTTAACACAACTTACAAATATGGCAATTTCAATACCCTATATAGGTCAAAAGTGGTTCAAATGTTCTACTACCTCTTGAGCAAATTTAAAAGTATAAATATAGCATGTACCATCTTCCCAAATGGTCTAAACTATCATACATCATAATCTCATCATGTTACATACAAGAATACACATCTAAGAATGACCTACCAAGTACCTAAAACTTGCATTTTCATTGCTTGGGTTCCACAAATGGTTCATACATCACATATACATGCTTTTACACTTGCTCATATGTTTACATCTCAAAAATAATATATACATATGCATTTTGGCATCTTTTTACATCAAAAGAACCAAAACAAGTTATATAATTAACTAAGTATGCTCAACTAGGCTCCTTGACTTGCACTTTAGTCTCCTTGAGTTTTACCTAAACATGTTAAGATGAGAAAGGGAAGGGGGTGAGATTCCAAAAATCTCAATAGCTCATGCACTCATTCAAAGAAACAATCAAGGTATATAAATATGTCAAATCATGCAAATAGGCATTCAATCATTAAAAATCATTCAACCATTAAAAATTATTCAACACATGATTTACATGCCATGAAAATCATATCAATACCAAAAATAAGTTCTAGGAACTTTTGATCTAGTCTCATCCTATTTTGGGGACTTTTATATTAGCCTCACCCTTATTCTAGGGATTTTTGACTTGACCTCACTCATCTATGAGACTTTTGGCCTTGTCTCACCTATTCTTAGAGGCTTTTGGCTCCACCTCACATATCATTAGGGACTTTTGGCACCACCTCATCTTTTAAGAGCAATTTTCATAACCCAAAACATAAGCACATTAGTACCAATACATCAAGGCAATATCAAATGGCATGTCTCACAATACAAGCTCACACATAAGCACACAATGACCATCATACATCCAAGAATTCAACAAGAAAGAGTGGAGAGCTACTTTGGCAATTAAACACAATTCTTCCCTTTTAACTTCTCTTTTCTCTTCTCGCTCTCACAACCACAACTAGAAGGAGCTTCTTCTCTTAGGCCTAGATACAACAAATAGCATGCCATTACTCTCTTGGAACAAGCCACGGCCACACATTTAAGAAGCATACTTAGTCTATTAGTTCCATAAAAGGTCTAATGAACTAAATCTTCCTTGAAGGGAAAGGCACTTGGGAAGCTTCCTAGGGGTCTTAGATTCATGCATTTAAATGGAAATTACAAAGTGTTTAACAATCCTTAGTTGCTGCCTCTTGGAGTTCACAAGCTGTTCTTCCCTTTTCTTTTGCATTTCCAAGCTTTCTACACTCTAATTCAAGGGTTTCATACTTGTTTTTTGTCAAAACTTTCTCCTTCTGTCAAGCTCTCATATTGACCGAAACATCTCACATGAAGAGTAAGGGAAGAAGAGCAAAAACAACTATGAATTATACCTTGTTTTTCTTGCTTCTTCAAAACCTTTCCCCATTTGCCTTATTCTTCTCTAAGAATTTCTCAACTTCTCTCCTCTGCACATGGCTCAAAACAAAACAAATTCAACGGCCAAGACTATGAAAAGGGAGAAGAGGAGAAGAATGAATTTGTTAAAGAAGGGAGCTTGAATCTCAAAAATTCTATTGCCTTTCTCCTTGTTCTTTCTTGGCTTTCCTTGAATTTCCCTTGTCTCTCACTCTCTTAAGCAGAGCTCCTTTTAGTTTTAACCAACCCAAAGTTGGTCAAAGGAAGAGAGAGAAATATAAACTCTTTAAGAAGTAAAATTCTCGATATAGTAGAAAATAACCTTCACTAGGCTGTAACTAGCAGACTTAGAAAATTTTCAGCTCTTCGAAAATTTTTCAACTTCTTCTTTTCTTCTTCTTTTTTCTCTCTTTTTCTCTAGTTGTTACAATGGCAAGTATTTATTAGTCCCCAAGTCCCCTGTTCTCACTACGGCATGCTTTTGTGAGAAACCTTTTAGATTTTGTATGGCACGCTCGAACATGTATAGGGAACTACATTCTTGCTATGGCAAATTGGTACATTCGCTATAGCTCACTGTAGCAAACTGGTACGCTCACTAGCTATAGCCAGTAGAGGTCCTGGCTATAGCAAGTAGACTTAGAAAAATTTTAGAAATCTTGGTTATTGCACCATCTGAGCTTGGGATTATTATTTTTAGGAGCCTAAGACACTACCCAAATTTTATGGGACCTTGACTAGCTCATTTTAGAGGACTTGCTTTTATATAGTTTGATTATGACGTTTTGCAAAATACCATTCATTACAAAGAATGGTGCCATAAAAGGGAAAGAAACTAACTTATTCTTTAAACATAAGTTTTGACCACATGTCCTTATTCAAACAACTAAAATACAAACTTTTTAGATGATCTGGAAATTGATGCTCACATTCAACAACTTGCCCAAGCTTCCTTGATGGTTACGCCATGCATGGTCTCCTTGAAGGTAGTCATAAGAGCTCCATAGTACTCTATCAGTAATCCCTCCTTCCACTCTTTGCTCATAATTCCCCTCAAATTGCACATAATCCTTTGGCAACTCTTCTTCACTCCTCAAATTAATTCCATTATAATTTTCTTGATTTTCTATTTAAGGAGTAGTTATTATATCACTTAAAAGACTCTCTTGTGAACCATTATAGATGACATTGGCTAGTTTGACTATTTGAGTTTCCAAGTTTCTAATTGTTTCATCTCGCTTGGCTAGGTAGGCATCATGCTTGGCCACATGGGCATCTTGCTTGTCCATATAGTATCTAATCACTTCTTCTAGGTTAGGATTATCTTCTTGAATAGAAATTTCATCTTGTAATTGGTAATCAGAAGATTGGGAATGGTATATTGCATATGATGGAAAAGCTTGACCCTAATTCTAAAAATAATTTAGTTCATGATTCCAACTAGGAATATATGTGTTATCACAAAAATTATTTGGGTTCCTATTGAAATCATCCTCCATCTGTGCATTTTCTATACAATATAGGCATTGCTCTCCATAGTGACCTCCACAATTATCACAAGTCATGTATTAGCATTGAGAATCACTAACATGAGCAATATAACTAGTATTTAAATTAAAGTTATCAAATCTCCTGTCAAGTTCTGCCATTTGAGTTGTCAATTTGGTCATAAGATCCAATTTATACTCACTAGTTGCCTTATTTGTTATCCAAGGGTAATTCATAATTAAAAAAAAAGACTAATAAAAACAAAAAATGAACACAAGTATTAACAACTCCAATACAAAAACAAAACACAAATTAAAAGACTTAAAACAAAAACAACAAAAACACAATGAACAAAACTTGAGTTTGAATTAAGCGAGCTTGGTATTAATAGTAGCAAAGATTTAATATATCCCAAGCAATGGTGCCAAAAATTTATTGCTCTCTTTTCAAAAGCGTACATACAAGTATAGGTATCATAATAGTAATAAAGTATCATTCCTACAATAATTTTTTACTAAGATAATTGCTAAGTACTAAAGTTGTACACCTTAATCTAAATCAAGCCTGCAATAATAATGATATGAAATTAACCTAAACTAAAGACATAAAAAAAAAATGAGAGATACCATTCTAGATGAAATTAGAAATCAAAAGAATTTTTTATTATGATTTCTTCTAGTATTTTATATGAACTAATTACCTCTCTTCATCTTACTCATAATGTCATTAATAGCCTAATATTATAATTTACTTACAAGCATCTTTTGAATTACCTATAGGCATTCTCTAACCAATTTATAATTCCTTATGTAATCGATTTAGAGGCTTAATCAAGAATATGTCCTAATATGACTATATGAGGCTGGTAAGTATATTCCTATCCTACAAACAAACCAATCCACTCAACATTGCAAGTTTTATGAACCCACAATATCCAATCCATGGTCAAATCCTATAATCCCTTTTTCCAAGTTCATTTAGGTTACCCAAATTATCTTATGGTTTCCACACATTTAGAAGTATGAAAGACAATGATTGAGTAATTAAATCATACTATTAATTGCAAATAAATAGAGTAATTATAACATATTATAAGTTAGAGTTAATCACAATCCCAAATTAACAAGTTTGGCTTATAAGTACAAGAAATAGCAACATTAAGTATTGAGCACAAATCATATAGGCAAAGAAATACAAAGAAAAACAAAGGGAAGAAATGAAAAACTGATTTATTTAGTGAATCTTCCTCAAACCCATGCTTCTCCCATGATAAATGAAGCTCCAAACCCTTCTTTCTCCTAAATGGCAGCCTCCTCTAAACAAATCTAGAAACCCTCTTAAAACCCTAAAAAAACACAGCTAAAAATGATGCGTTTTGCATTTTTCTTGAACTACACCATGGTGGTGCTAAAAAACGCCACGGCACAATTTAATTTTTATCAACAATAGTCAAGAGTGCCACAATGTAAAATTTTATGCCATAGCTCATTTTGCTTCTGTTTCTACTCTAAACTTTCATATTTTTGTCCCTATCTAATGTGCAATTAGTACCAGGAATTGAATCAAAGACTTCGGTAACAGGAAGAAAAAGAAAGATTTCGTGAGGCTTTTTGAAGGACCTCTTACAATTAAAATAAAAGAAATTACTTTTGGTTTCGGTTTTAATTCTTGTTTTCACTAAATAAAGCATGTCCAAGCGCATGCAGAGACGAAAACATTATCAGCATTCCCGTGGGAGCTCATACACTTTAAACAGGATTTACGAATCGAATGATATGAACTTTGAGCCACCTGGGCGACCCGGTAACGTAAATAATGCCAAAGCTTCAAACTCTCCCATTAAACTGCCCCATCTATATAAACCCCTAGTGGGCTCTTTAAGGCATGAACTCAGTTCCAATTTTGTGCTACAGAAAGATTAATATTCCATCCCACACCCCCACCCCACAAAGAAAAAAAAAACCAAACAGTGTGTGTGTATATATATATATATATATTTCACAACTATCACAGTAACAAGATTTTATGCTACTCAATTTTACAATATTAGTGATGAAAAATTGCATTTATTCATACTAATTTTTTTAATTGTAATATTTTTTTCAATCTATATAAAAATGATAATTGACTGCCGATATACTGTAGCTTTATTGCAATAAATCTTCTATAGTATAAATCAAACGTTAAATCTAACTAAATCGAGCAAAGTCTTTTCTGTCCCCATCTAATAAAGAGTCCATCATACAAGCTGGACGATCTAAGATTACAGAAAATGGCATGGGAATGAAAATGGATGAAGTAGTGAAAGAAAATTAATATTTTGGTAATTAAAGAGAGTGATATGTGAAGTAGTGAAAATGGATGAAGTAGTGAAAGAAAATTAATATTCTGGTAATTAAAGAGAGTGATATGTGCAACACGTATGTATCCAATTTAATTAAATTTAATGTGTGATTTAGGAAGCAAATAAGTTATTGAAATGGGAATAATGTATGAAGGCATCAGTGGTAACATTTTATAGATTGGGAGAAGGTTGTAATTGGGAACAAAGATCATAGTGAATATTTGTAATTTCTTACTATTAATTATTAGATGAGGATATTTATATTTATCTAACTATTATTAAAGATGTCAATTACAAGAGATACTAATACATTTTCAGAATCAAAGAGTTGTTCATCATATTTATCAAATTTCATTAGCCAAACTGATTCGTTACATAATTAATATATATATATATATATATATAATCAATTCTGAGAATTCGCACATGAATAAATTCTGTTAATAAGTCTAAATAAACAAATTATCCATTTAATAAATTTTTTAAGTACATTTGTTTGTAAATGAATTCAATTCGGTGACTTTTTGTTTTTTGTTTTAATTTGGACAACTCAGAGTCGGAGTAGTGGCATTAAATATAGCATAACTACGCTGAGAAAGACAAATCAATTTTCAATGAGAAGAATAAGATTTATTTTATGCCTTTAAATTAATGAGCTCCTGCGCCCCTTGTTCCTCGATAAAGACAATTAGTCCTAGTGAGGAGATCTGGGTTGGCAATTTTTCATGTGCAACTTAGTCTGGATTAATAAATTTAAAAATTCTTAGGGAAAGGAATCACTGAGAAGCCTAATAATTCATTTGAAAATTCATAATTAAACTCAACAAATAATAGTGTTAGGAGTGGGAGAGAAGTGGGGAGATGGAGCTGCTGGTGGAGTGGAGTCTGGAACTCAAGATCTAAGAACCAATACAAGCACATTGGTTCGAAGGTTCGCAGATTTTAATTCGCCAAGTGCATTGTCTCTCTAAGTTTCATTTATTTCTGTTCTACATTCTTTATCTTTTACTCGTTCAATACTATGGTTGATTTTATGTTCGCAAGATGTCATCCAGGGAATTTAATTGAGCAAAACAAATTTTGTTGAATTGGAAGTTCTTACTTCTTAGTAGTCCCAATAACATCTTCGTTGTTGTTCTGAAAAGCTACCAGGTTATTGTTACTAATTTGAGCACCAAAATGGGTTTTTTGGGCTTGTTGTGATATTTACGTAGAAGGGTGAATAGATGTATCAAAATTCTTTTGCACAAACACCTTTGAAAGAAGCTAAAGCCTAAAACTTCCACAAATAATATCAAGGCTCAATTTTAATTTGTATGACAGCAAGGATAGATTAAGGTCGTAAATTTAGCAACTTTAGAAATTTGAAGCAGTAGTTTAATTATAAAGATAGTAGCAACTAAATATGGCAGTAGTGAATATGCTTGACAGAACACAAAATAGCATCTAAGCAACACTATGCACCTTAATTCAAGTAACTAATATCAAGATCAATAAGCATGATATAAATCTGAAAATAAGACATAAAAAAAAGAGAAGGAACACAAATTTATCCTAGTCCAGTCAATGAAATTTAATCCAGTTCCTTTGCAAAGTAAGAGATTTTTGCTAACAAACAATCTTGTTTTACACCGTTCACACACAATGGTACACTTGAAAATTTTGAATGCTCATCCAAAACGCTAAGGTTTTCTCCCACTCACCTAAAACAGATAACTAGTTAATTGTTACTCACTCACCAACAACGAATTCTACTTATGCTCCCCAAGCTAGAAGAGTAGAATAAGAGAAATATAGAGGCGGGGGACCCTTTTATCACCCTAGAACAGTAGATTTTTCAGTCTTGTCACGTCTTCCGATTGAACATGCCCCATACATATATATAGAGAGAGAGAGACAGAGAGAGAGAAGCGTAGCATTAGCCGTTGGAGATTTCATGGATGAAATCTCACTAACATTACATCATTTAATCCATGCTTGAGTCTTCTTCTCTTTCTAAAATTTTTAGTTGTTAAAAATTACTTTCATTTCTTGTTTTCGCAGTGAGTGTGTTGAGGTTGGCTGGGCAGACCTCACTAACATTGCATCATTTAATCCCTTTTTTTTTGGATCCAAGGATTTTCCTTTTTGGTCAAGTGGCTATTGGAGATCAGGTTCAGTAAAGGTGTCCCCTCAGATTTCTATCATGAATTAGTTTTGCTTCTTGTTTCCTTGCTGAGAGAAAACTAGTTGACGGAAATTTATGAGCTTATATATCACAGCACAGGCGCTTAAATGATTGCTTGCTTGCTTTTGAATCATTGGTATAAGCATGTATCTATCTTGGTTTGACTTGTTTCCATATCAGCTTTGAAATCAATGCTTCATGCTTCCAGGTTTGCTTTGTTTTTCTCTATTCAGCAGCTGAGAGTTGAATTTATTTTCCCTTTGACGTACCTAGGTAACATTAAGTAGTCCATGTCCAGTGCTTGATCAGATTTTCCTCCTTAATCTTTCAGGATATTTTTCTTTGAATAAAGTTTTATTTGTTCAAAGAAATAAAGCTTTTTACCTAACATTTTAAGAGGAATTGCAACAATTCAGCATTCAAAATAATAGTATCAAATTGGAATTTAATGCTTTTAAATTGCATTTAAACATAGGTTTCGTTATCACCAAAGTTACAAACCTTGGGCCTAACATGTTGTAGTTACGTGAAACAGATCAATGACATTTGTGATTGTCAGGCTTATTAGAATATTGCAAAAGGATTCAATGGCATTGGACAATCTTAATATTGCACAGTACATAATTCTAGACATCCGCAACGAAAACGTTGAGCCTGTGCTATCCCCGGAGTGCTGTATCTACAAGGTTCCTGAAGATCTTAGAAAGGAAAATGAGGATGCCTATACTCCTTATTTGATGTCAATAGGCCCAATCCACCATAACAATGCAAAACTGAAGCCGATGGAAAAACAAAAACTAACGTATTTTGAATATTTCCGTGTACGTCTATCAGATGAGTGGCAGGGGGATTTAGAGAACTACACAGCCGAGCTTGGAAATGACGAACTCGCTATAAGAAGGTATTATTCAGAGACGTACCCTGAGCTGGATAAGAAGAAGTTTGTGCGCATGATACTACTAGATGTCGTCTTCATCATGGAACTCTGTCTTAGAAAATGGGAAGGACGACCTATAATTAATGATGATTACTTGTTTACCAAATCCTGGATTAAAAAGAGCATTGAACGAGATTTGTTACTAGTTGAAAATCAGATTCCATTTTTTCTCCTGGAGAGATTGTATGGCCTTATAACTGCCAGACGTCCAGGAACACATTCAAGTTTTCTTGAGCTTTCCTGCCACTACTTTAAAACATATGATCCATATCCTGGGGTGCCTATGGACAACATTAGTAGAAACAACAAGATGAAGCAAGGATGGGACAGACCAAAACATTTCACCGATCTGATGAGATTTTTTTTCGTTCCACAGCATTTGAGCCGTGACGGCGACTCTGCTCCTGTCATAAAGACTGCAACAAAGTTAAAAGGGGCAGGGATAACTTTTGAGCCAGTTTCAGAGGGATGCTTACTTGACGTTAGGTTCAAGAAGAAAAGATTTTTGCATTGGCTAAGTTGCTTATTCTGCTACTCAAACTGTGTCAAAGCTCGTTTGCAAATTCCAAAATTCATTGTAGATGGCTCAACAGAATCTGTTCTACGCAACCTCATGGCCTTTGAACAGTGTCATTATCCTGACCATCATTATGTTTGCAGCTATGTTGCTCTGATTGACTATCTCATTCATACTGAACAAGATGTGGATGTGCTAGTTGAGAGTGAAGTTATTGTCCATGAACTGGGAAGTGATAAAGATTTGGCAGGCCTAATTAATATCCTTTGCAAAAACGTTGTTGTAAATTCCACTTGTTATGCCTCTCTTTCAAGGGAACTGGAGAAACACTACCAAAACCCTTGTAACAGCACTTTGGCAGAATTAAGATTGGTATACTTCCGAGACCTTTGGAGAGGCACTGGCACACTAGTGGGCATTATTATCCTTGCCTTCGCTATCGTTAACTTTATCAAAGCCCTTAAAGATTTACTGTAACATAAATTTGTTCACCTTGCAACATTGGCGGTATTGTATTGTTTTGTGTTTCTGATATATTTCTACCTTTCTATCTTGTAATTTTAATGGCTTTACAACCTTATTGTAATGCAAAAACAAAATAAACTTGTTTCTTTAGTTATCGTATTTTGTGTTCGCCCATTATTTAATTGTTTGGTATCATAAAATGCATCTTTTAGAAAGAAATGCGGAGTGGTTGCTTTGCGGAAAATTTTGACAAGGGGAATTGTTAATACATATAGTGTAAATGATGTATATGCAATTTATTAAGATGCACTGTAGTGGAAGAAGAGGATTATGAAAGAATGCATAAATGTTTATAGCGAAAGGAAAATAAAGAAGTAACAAAGGTCAAATTATGCTTTTTGTCCCTCAAAATTTATTTTTTTCAATAATTTTCAAAAGTTTCTCTGGTCCTTTTCTTTAATTAACTAGAAAATTATTTTTATTTTAATTATAAACTCTAACACCCTATAATCACTAACTAATAATTCAAACTTCAAAATGAAAAAGCATCGAAGAAGTTTTCCGTATGTTCCTCGTTTTGGCAGGGTGGCCCAAAAAGGTAGTGTTGCTTTCCAGCAATTGCCGCATTTTTTTTTTAAATTTTAATTGCATTTCTTGCTGCTCCTTCGCTATCGTTGACTTTAGCGAAGCCCTTCAAGATTTACTGTAACATAAATTTGTTCACCTTGTAACATTGGCGGCGTTGTATTGTTTTGTACTTCTGATACATTTCCGCCTTGCTATCTTGTAATTTTAATGGCTTTACAATCTTATTGTAATGCGAAAACAAACTAAATTTGTTTCTTTAGTTATCAGAATGTGTGTTTGCCCATTATTTAATAGTTGAATATCATAAAATTGTATCTTTTAGAAAGAAAGGAGTGGTTGCTTTGCAGAAAATTTTGAATAGGGAAATGATGTAGTTGGTGAAAATTGAAAATTGAAGTGACCTGATGTATATAGTGTAAATGATGTATATGTAATTTATTAAGGTGCACTGTAGTGGGAGCGGAAAAATATGAAAGAATGCATAAATGCTTATAGCTAAAGAAAAATAAAGTAACAGAGGTCCAATTATGCTTTTTGTCCCTCAAAATTTATTTTTTTCAATATTTTCAAAAGTTTCTCTGGTCCTCTTTTGTTTTTTTTAATTAAATAACAAATTATTTATATTTTAATTATAAACTCTAGCAATCTATGAATCACTAATTAATAATTAATTTTTAGGACAATGTGGAGCTATATGACCCCTTTCATTATAGATATAACATCAACACACTTTTATTTATTTATTTTTGCTATCCTTTTCTTACATATATTTTATTTTTCTTAATATATTTGGATTTTCTAAATATTTTCCATTTCTTTTTTTTTTTGGTTCTAGGACATCTAAACACCTAATTGTTTTTGAGAATATTAGAACACTATTGACTTCCTAATTGGTTTTTAAATTGTTTAGATGCTTTTGCCATTAAGAATTAGTTTACTACTTTTCAATGTACATTTCTAGTCCTATTTCCTAAACTATCATAATCATTCGATTTTTCTATAAATCATTATAATTATTATTGCATATTTCATCCCATGACAGTGGCAGTTAATGAAAATATTGATTTAACTAAAATTTTGAATCTACATTATTTAATTAGTAATAATGATGTTGAAACTTTTTAAAGAACTCATCTAATTCCCTAATATCGCATAATTTTAGTTCTTTGAGAATATACTTAGTATCTGAATCAAAACTAATTTCATCTATAAATCTACAAAATTCTAATTTTATAATTTTCACCATTTTCTAAGGGATTTGTACAAAAGTTTGAAAATTATTGAATCACTCACTTTTTTAAGCTTGTCCTTTTATTGAATCTTCCTATTTTAAAAAAAAAAATCGAAGGGCCTCCTTGCAATATTCCTAATAGAAAATCTAAAAATTTTACTTTTGGCAATTTATCTTTGTGGTTGGTTACTACCAAAGACAAAGATTGTGCTCAATAATCAATAACTTGTTCATATTAATCATAGAGAATATTTTTCAAATTAAAATATGTACCATTTACAAATATATTGATTTTAAGTTGACTTGTGGGATTCTAGTATTATTTCTAATTCACTTTACTCGAAAATGAGTAAAAGTTCAAGTTTTGGGGAGTGTTAGCTATTAATTATTTAAGTTATTTTGTATATTTTCCTCTAGTAAATATGTGTTTAATCCTTTGGTTATATGGTAAATAATAATGCTTACAAGAAAAATATGCATAGTTAGGCTAACTAGCTTCATAATCAGTTTTTATTCCTTTGATGACAAGTTTTCTTTTAATTTTGAATATATTGTGAATTATTTATACTTTGCCCTTTTTATAAGTTGCAAATAGAAGAAAGATAGAGCCAAAGTCATATTGAAGTGGGATTGATGGAAATTTTAAGTTAAAAGGCTTCAAAGTGCAAATTCTAATGAGTTAAGGAAGTATGCTACAATTAGAAATCCTGAAGTCATGACGTGATTTGAAGAAACTAAAGAATCATCACCCAAGGGTATTTGCAGCACAATGAATTTGCACCAGGCGGTGGCATGGCTTCATTTAGCATCTTGTGTCATGACACAATATAATCAAGCTATGGTGTAATCTCAAACAGTGCTGAAATGTGCCACAATGAACCTGCACTAGGTTGTGGCATAACTTGACAAGTAGCCTACACCGTGGCACATTTCCATCTAGTCGCGGCACAAATTCATCCAGTAATGAAATGTGCTGCAGTGCAATACCATCAAATCTTAGTGCAAATTGTACTTACCAAAATGAAGTGTTTTTTATGCTAAAACTTTGAGTATTTGTAACAAATAGCTATTTCATTTGATAGCTATTGTCATTCTAGGTTTGTGTAAGGTGGAGAAGGAGCTTTTAGAGGCATTTTAGAGCAAGGAAGTGCTAAGGATAGAAAATGAAGAGGTGGCAAACATCCATAAGTAGTTTCCTCTATTTATCTTCTTTTCTTTGCACTTGTTCAGATGTTTCTAACTCTTGTTTCAATTTTGTCACTGATTTTCATGAATATGTATAATTAAACTTCCTAATATAAGATTATTATAAACCCTTGTATGGATTAGTAGATGTTTCTCACTCTTGCTTTGCAATTAGTAGTGAATATATATTTATTCAACTCTTTGCTTCATGATTCCTTATTGTTTGGGCAACAAATAGATTGATTTGATATTGTTGCTTGAACTTGAAAAAGGGAAAGTGAACTTAGGTCTTGAGTTAAGTAATGTGAGTACTTGAAACATGCTAAGATAAGTGAATGGTTTTGTTAATGAGATATGAATATATTCATTAACCTCAAGTAGCCAAATTAAGGATTGTGTCGCTAAATTGATCTAGCTTGATTTCATAAGGAACTATAGAATTAATTGGATAATCCTATATAATATTTGGAAGAATACTTATAGGAATAGATAGAAATAGGTGAATCTTAGGCTAACATGTATCATTATTAAAAGAAAAAGTAATAAGTGTTAAATTAAATCACTTTGAAATACTTGGGGAATTAATAACTCTATATCTTTTATTCACTTAGTTACCTGAACATTAATTCTGATCACAAGTTTGCATGGTAGATAGTTTTTAATTACTTTTTATTACATAAAGATGATTTCCTTAATTTAAACTAGGGCATCAATTTTGCTACTTGACAAGTTTTGACAACAAATTTTTAAGGGAACAATCTTTTCCTATCACTTTATTACTATTGCAATATGTATACATGTGTGTATGCTTTCAAATAAGCAACATGTGATAATGGTTTGCTAGTTTAATTAGCTCTGAATTCCCTATTTTATGACAAACTTAAATGTAAAGAATCAACACTTAATGTTTCAAAAGTATAAGAGTTGATTTGAAAGAAAAAAAAATTATATAGAGATCAAATACAATTTAGCCAAACTACAGTGACTAAATATATAATTGTGTCAAGATAATATTAGACATTCTTTTAAGGATGAAGTATTACATGAAAATTGAAATAAAATTAAACTTTTAAATACTAGAGCTATATAAAGAGGTAGTAAAGAGGAATGAAAAGCAATATTAGTATGGAGTGAAGGAGAACTACTAAAGGCTCACCAAATTATAACATGAAAAGTGGAAAAGGTGGAAGGTGAATTTGGGTAGAGATAAAAGAGTCAAAATAAAACTCAAACCAAGCATGTTCCACATTGCCTTCCCTTAAAGGTTCAAAAAGTCAATTGTGGATGCATAATTTTGAACATTCTTGAACATGTTTAGGAAATTACACACCAACATTCCTTTTGCTGAAGCATTTTAACAACTACCAAGTTATGCCATGTTCATGAAGGAAGTATTATCAAAGAGAAAAAGGCTTACTGAATTTGCAATTATGGCTTTGACAGAGGATTGTAGTGTTGTTGGGAAGACTAAAGTACATTCAAAATTACAAGACCCATGGTACTTCACTATCATATGTAAGATATATGAAAATTTTGTTTACAACGCATTATGTGATTTCATGGCCAATGTTAATTTGATGCCATTATCTATGTTTAAGAAGTTGGGATTGGGAGAAACTAGACCCACCAACATCATGTTGCAACTTGCAGACAAATCTTTTGTATATCCTAATAGTGTGATTAAGGATGTTTTAGTGAAAATGGATAAATTAATTATGCATGCTAACTTTATTATGATGAACTATGATGAAGATAACCCATTATTTTGAGAAGATCATTTCCAACTACAAGTAGAACTTTGAAAGATATTCAAAAAGGCAAATTAACTATGAGGGTTGAAGAGCAAGACGCAACTTTTAAGGTATTTTAAAAGATGATAACTCTTGATGAGCATGAGGATTATTGAATGGTTAGCATGATAGAAATCAAATGCATGTAGGTATTGGAATGACCATTCCATTGGACCTTCTAGTAATACAATATTAATGAAGACTGAAGAAAGAAATAAAAGTGAAGACATGGTTGAGTATTTGTAACTTTTAGAAGTTTAGTCCAAAAATAGTGATCAATGTCATTATAGGGAGTTTTGTGGTCTATCAATTGAGCATAGCTATGTGCCCTGTATGAAGTTACCTCCATGCCATCCAAAAATGTCTTATCTTTCAAAAAAGGAAAATGGAAGTGTCTGCCCTAGGGAAAAAATAAGGATAGGAAGAAAAAGTTGAGAGAAAAAGGAGTAAAAAGATAAGAGTCTCAGTGACAATTAGTAGGAGCTAAGGTAGTGTACTTGGGTGTTGAAAGAGGCTAAACTAGTAAGTGTAATGCCACAATATCACAACTAGTGCCTTCAAGATTGAAAGAAAAGAATTTAAAGCCATGGTGTCAGAGGACCTGAACTAAGGGCATTTAAGGAGGTTATCATCATTATCAAGAAGGAGAGGTAGGCTGTTAAAAGCCCATCTTGACCTTTGGACATGCAACATGAAGTTGAACAAAAGTTGGGGTAAGAACTTAGTGTTTCTTGAGAGGCAACCAAAGTTTTTGGATTTTAGTTATGTTTATATGCAATTTTGCATTGTTATTTCTAGTGATTTTTATTAGTTTTGCTTTAACCTTGTCAAGTAGGAGAGTTCATAAGTGGGCTTAAATGGATCATAAGCTACAGAATTAAAGTGCAAAGCATCAATCACACATGGGGAATTAGGGAAACAAGAGTTTGAGGAGGAAATTTTGAGAAAAGAGAATTCACTACAAGAAAAATAGAAATCAATGATAAAATTTTGTCGCTAAATGCAGATAATTCCATCACTAGTTTCACTGTTGCTAACTGTTAGGATAACATATTCCAAATTAGCGACAGAATATTCTAGTGTTAATCAACGACAAATCAATGATGGAAACATTTTGTCGTTATTAGCAGTGACGAATTAGCGATAGAATAAATCAATGACGGATCAATGATGGAATACTCCATTAATGATTAGTGATAGATTAGTGATGGAATGATAAGTGATGGATTAGCAACAGAATTTTTCTATCTCTTTTTCTCAATAGCTTAACTCTTCTCCTCAACAAGTTTCTCCTTCTTAATCTTATCTTTTATCTTGTTTTGATCTTGTTTAAACTTATTATCTTGCATTGAACATGGCACTTCAAGTAATTCTTTTCCACTTCTCAACACAATAGCCTTACTGTCCTCTTTGCCATCTCTTTTTAGGTTAGGAATGGTATCACTTAGAAGAACCCCTTGCTATCTTGAATTTATAGATGAAGCCAATGAGCTAATTTTCATTTTTATGCTTCTAATTGCTAATTTATGCTTTGTCATTGTTGCCTCTTGTCTAGCTAGAATAGCATCTTGCTTGGCCATGTATTGCATTAACATTTCCTCCATACTTAGCTTCTTTTGTTGCATTGGCAGTTTAACGTGACTAGAAAATCTAGGAGCATTAGAGGGTCTCATTCCAGAAAAAGATGCTTAAGTTTGATTTTGACTTTGACTTCATGAGAAATTTGGATTGTTCCTCCAACCTAGGTTATAAGTGTTTGAATACGGGTTATTTGGAGTCTTTCCATAATTACCCATATAATTGACTACTTCCACTAATGAAGGACATTGATCACTAAAATGCTTTTCACCACAATGCTCACAACTAATGACCGAAGTTTGAACAACATTCACCCCTATTTGTGCCATGAAACATATTTCAAGATTGTCAAACCTCTTGTTATCGCCATTATTTGAGTTGGGAGTGTGGTCAAAGCATCAATTTCATGAACTCCTACTAACTTTTTCTTTAGATGTCTAGGTGTAAACCATTAAAGGGAATTAGCTGTCATATTTTCTAGCAAATTATAAAAGCATCAACATTTATATTACCTATAATACTCTCATTGGATGTTGAATCAAGGATGACTTTTGATAAGCATGATTTTTATGTATTTTATTCCCCTTAACTGAAGCATTTTAATAGTTAAATAAGGCTTAATGGATTTACTTAGGTGGATAATTGATTTTAGTAGCCATTTTTGCACCTTATAAATTAATTTCCAAAATTATTGAGTTTTAATGCATGAATTGCTTTTAAATAATTTTGTGGATAATTCTATTTAATATTTTCCATTCTTTTGTACAAAATTTTTAATGGGCAAATAGCTTGAATGAACATTTGATTTAAAGAAAAGATGAAGGCTTCATGTGTATAGTTTGGAGGAAATAAAAGTAGAATGGTGTGGAGATTGGTAAGGGGTAGCTAGCGTGGAAGCAACATGGAGAAGAAGTGGCAGAATATGGGAATGAAGAATCATGAAGAAGAGAAGCTTCGAGCCAGCTAAGAACAAAGCAAACAAACGAAGCAAGCAAGCTCAAGCTGCTGGTTAAAAAGCGTTGAAGCTTAACCTCATTGAAGGAGTGAAGCAATACGTAAGAAGCATGTAGAACACGTGGGAGGCAGCATCAAAGGAACCTAGAGGAGAAGCCAAGAGTTCCAGCAGCTCAGAACACTTACACACATAGCAAAAGAAGCTACAAGGCTAATGCAAAAGGAATGAAGTAAGGAGCAGAACGAAAAGGAGCAACAAGGTGTGCATGTGAGCAGTATAACGTTGAAGAAGTTGTAGCTAGATGAAGCAAAAATGAAGCCACGAGATCATGAAGCTTAGCTGGAAAGAAGCATGAGATTCTAACATGGAAATCACGTAGAGGCAGAATGGAGGAGAAAACATGAAGAATCAATAAGTGAAGCGACACTCATATGCACATGCAAGCTCGTGACTCATTAAAAGGAAAGTCTGGGCAAAAAGAAAGGAAAGGAAGAAGCCACATTGTGGTTTGAATGGGAAAGAGCATCAAGAGGAAGAGCCACGAGTTTTGAAGGGTTCCAGCAAGAAAATTGAGTAGATGCTACGGGTTTAAAGGAGCAAAAAAGAATGCAGCTCCAGAACAGCAGAATGCATGAGGCCAGGCAGTAATAACATGGGGAAACACACATGCAGCTCTGAAGTCGAATAAGACACTCCAATGAGCAAGACATGGTTTAAGTGAGGAGAAGGAAGCTCAACGTAGGTAGAACAGCAGCTTGTTTGAACAATAACAAGCGTGAGAAACACAGAAGCCACGAGCAAAAATATAAACACAAAAAAGAGAAGCTACGGATGTAGAGGCAAAACTTAGGGCAACAACGAAAGTAGGAGGAGAAGTTAAGTGAGCAAAGTAGAGCATGTAAGGGACTGGAATTAAGTGAGAAACTCGAGTTGGGAGATGGGAATTAAAATACGTAAAAGACGCTAGAGCTGACGTGTGCAAAGCATATTATTGTAATGAAGAAATCATGTGGAAATGATGCAAATGAAGCTACGAGCAATGAGAAGGCTGAAGACGTGGAGCTGACGTGAATAATAGCGCGAAGAAGGAAATAAGAAGATAGCGGAGGCTGCATGTGATTCATTAAAGTGCATGTGAAGAACAAATGGGAAGCACGTGATAAGGGCTGAATTTGGGCAGAGGTAAAAGAACACATCTAGACGCACATACTACGCCTCATCACGTCATTTTCCACCCCTTCTTCTAGCAGCCATCCTCTCCACGCCATCCTCCATTCTCACCTCCATCTATTCTCCAATGAAGCTCTAATCCACTTTAAGGCTAGCTAGGAGGAAGACCCTTGGTGCAAGCTTGAATCCATGGAAAAGAACTCAGAATTTTTGGCTAAGAATTTCTACTTTCCTACACTTTTTTCTTTTTCTTGTACAATCTTGTCTAAGTTGTATTGGATTGAGAATTTGTATAATTGTAATTAGTGGCTGGTTATGTAACGACCTTAACTTCTAATCATCATAATTTGGGTTAAGTACGTGATAAATTAAGGTTTGAAGTCATTAAGATTAATTACATTAGGAAAAAGTGAGGAAATTTGAAACCTTAATGTTGTTAGGGTCATTAGCTAGACAACCACAATTATTCGAATGCACAAGTGAATTTAATTATCAATAAGGAGCCTTTGATTCTCCCATCCATCAATTCCCACCCATAAAATCCTCCTACAAGTGTTTCTAGATCATTCCTTAGCATTAACTTAAGAGAAACTAAGGTTTCTAGGTGACTATGAGGAATAGAACACTTTCGCTACGGCTAAATTCCATTGTGCCGCGGCCAATTACTCTCGGTTCACCGTCACAAATTTTTCACATTTCGCCGCGACCAAATACCCTCTAGAAGACCCCCAAATCTACCTCTCAGACTTAGCCACGGCTAACGTCACTGTTCACCGCGGCCAATTGCTCTCTTTTTTCTTCCTTGATAGGTTCGCCACATTTGGCCAAGGCCAATTAAATATTAGCCGCCGCCAATTCCTCTTTGTTATGATGTGGCCGAGGCCAATTAAATGTCGGTCGCGATCAATTTCCTTCTGTTCCTATAACCCTTAAGATTTCATCTCATGCTCTCTAATTCCTCCTCTAGCAATACTCTAGGCCACTTGAACTTAGTTTGTGAATATTTAGTGTCTTTCTTTTACCTAATCTATATAACACATCTATCATTACCCATTCAAAACTCAAATGTAGATCCTTAACCCTTTAGCCACCATAAATCAATGAGTTCATAAATCAATGATAGCAAATAGTTCACACACTACTCACATTTCCATTCAAACATAAGTCGCATTAGGAATTTCATACATCACTAGTTTAAATTGACATCTCATGTATCAAATGATTTCAGTCCCTATGCTTGGCAATTCATGATACAATGCAGCAATGATACAAAATAAGCAATCTAGTTACAATACAATTCGACAACGCCTCCAGACCTATGTACTACTAAACCATTTAATGTGCTTCCAGTAATTTTCTCCTTGCCACTAGGAGGTCCGGTCCCTGAAAATGTTAGCCCACAACGGGGTGAAATATACAATCTCAGTAACAAAAGGCAATTCCCATATACATGTTCAAGTTAATCAATCCAATGCAATTTCATATCATCAATACCAGATTCATCAATTCAATTCGCAAATGAACTAGTTGAACTACCAATGACTATTGTCTCATACCAACAATCATACACAACATGTTAATGGCCAATAACACCGAGAGAGGTCTGTCCACGGCACCTACTCCGTAATGAGCACAACCAGGGCTCAGTACATCTAGGGTCTGATCATAACCCGGTGCCTGATCAAAACACATGCACGAGTGGCAGCCGCACCATAACTCTACCATGGACTCACAAGGTCTAATCACAATAACAATTTAAGTAGTCAACCAATCATTTAGCATTTCAAAATCATATATGTGCAAACAATATCAGATTAATATGAACATATACATGGAATTGGAAAATTAACCTCAGTTACCTCAATGAAGCCAATTACTCATCCTCTAGCTACCATCATGATTCAAAGTACACCAGGCCTAACATAAGCATAGTCATCATCATTTAACTATCATTAATTAGGAATTTCCCTATCCACAGAATAATCTTAACAAGAGTTCATTGAGAGCTTTTTACCCAAGCTTCCTAATGATCTATTACACTAATTTAGGGTCCATACATCAAAGCTCATCATGATTCGCTCCTCACAATTCCATTTTCGCACATGCATAAACCATACACCAAAAGTCAGTCCAAATGATGGAAATTCAATATATATACCACGTAAGAGAAGATGGAACATTTACCCATATACCTAAGAGGTCATATGGACTGAGTTAAGCCTCAACCATTAAGAACACATCATGGGAAATTCCAAAATTTGGATTTTAGTTATCAAGCCCAGAATTTTCATTGTTTCACCTTCACCTCCTTGTAATTTCGCACAATAGTAGAACTCATTATGAAAACCAATCCTTGAGGACATTTTTCAGCAAAATAATACACAAAGTGAGAGGGAAATGCTTACCCAATCACTCCTCTAACTTCTAACTCCGAAAACCTTACAAGGAAACACCTAAACACCAAATTTTAGATTTGAGAAGGAGATGAAAATGCTCAAAACCAAAAACTAATCAGACCAAAATGAAGAGGAGAATGAGGGGGACATGTTTTATATAGATTACCTTGGCCAAATCTTCCTCTAGAAGTGAGAAATGATGGAGGAATGCAAAAAAACCCTAGCTTCCCTCTCAACCTCCGAATTTTGCTTTGCCTCTTGTGTTTTTTCTGTAGAATGGGGAGGAGGCTAAATGTATTTAGGGTTTAGTTATGTTTGAGTTGGGTTCCAAATGGGTTGTAGATTGACCCAAAGGCCCAAATCCTCATGGGTTCAAATTTGTATACTTGTTGGGCCTTATTTCATGAGTTGGGTTGCAGAAATTTGATTGGGCTAGGCCAAGTTCTAAGAGTCAATCCAACTTGGGTCTGCATAATGTGTGTTGGGCCAACTATAAGAGTTCATGTAAATTAGGTCTTGGGCCTCTATTTTACTAAATCAGATTAGGCTATTGTTAGGTGATCTCTCTTAGCGCAAGTCTCATGATAAGGAGTTGGGCTTGCACCTAAAATCATTGAGCCTCCATAAATCTTTATCCATGACTTATTCAAATTAATTTTGGGCCAAATTAAACTTTAATCCAATTGAAATCTTAAACCCATATTAATAACTTATTTTTCTATAAATTTTCATTTATATTGCTTACTTAATCATTCCATAATAATTATTTTTAATTAGTCCAAATACATTATTAACACCTTAATTAATTTTGGGGTGTTACAGGTTAAACACTAATTAGGCAGCCTTTTGTTAATTAATTAGTTAGATTAAATACTGAATTTTTCAATTTCTTACAATTACCCATGTATGTAATCAAGGTATTTGATGAAATGCATGTGAGAGATTGAGTCTTTAATTGTTTAATTTAAGGACTCCTTGGTATTTAGTTGTTTGATTAAACATCTTTAGATAATGATTCAGAGGCTAATTAATCAGTTAATCAATCAAATTGGATGTTTATTGATCTTAAAAACAAGAATTAATAATTTAATGCAGGATTGAGTTTTCAATTCAACATTAGATTGTTAATTTCTTGATTCTTGCGTGGCACTCAAGATACGATTGCTGTGAACACAATTAGGGATTCTTAGGCCAAAATTAATCACAATTGGATTAGGATAAGGATAGTGGACACCAAGAGATGATTCCAAAGCTAGTCACAAGCCCATCTTTCACCCATAATTCATATAATTAGGTAGCAATTAGGAATTTTGATTCAATTTAGTTTTAGGTTAATTTAATTCAACCAAAATCCTCCCTTAGTTTAGAAATTTTTAGAGTCTTTTAACATTTAGAAAACTCAATTAAACATTGAACTCCAATTCCAAGGGAGATAACCTAAGTTGTGCCACTAGCTACATATTTTATCAACCTAGTTTTATTTTGAGGGTTGCGCTATAGACCACTCAACTTTTGTTTCTGGTAACAACCTATTGTAGAAAGTCTGCACTTGTACCTATTTAGGAAATCCATGGTTATGACACTTTTTCAATAGCTTTTTAAATCTCTCACATACTTCATACAACAATTCATCATTTTGTTGCATGAAAGATGTAATATCATTTCTCAACTCTACTAATCTAGCTGGTGGAAATCATTTGACTCTTAATTTTATGACTAGATCATCCCAAGTGATAATGGACCCATTCGATAATGAGTTAAGCCACTCTTTGGTTTTATCCTTTAGTGAAAATAAGGAAAGATTCAACTAGATTGCATTATCAAAAAGAACATTCTATTTGAACAAATAACAAGCCTCTAAAGAAATTTGAGAGGTGAATGTTAGGGTCTTCCATAGGTAAACCTACAACTGCTTAGCCATTTAGAGCATTTGAAATACAACTTGCTTCATTTCAAAATTATTGGCTTGAATAACAAGTCTTCTTATGCTTGAATGATATCCTTGCATATTCAATATGGCAAAATAATTCATATTTTGCCTCAATTTTCATCCTTATGCGCCATATTTCTTGTTAGTTCAAAAGTCTTAGATTCATCTATTAGAGTTTGATTGGAAGCTTCTTTTGGTTCTTCTTGAAATAACATAACACTTCTAGACTTTCAATTTCTTGCATAAGAGGAGGGTAACCACTACAAAATCAAATACAAAAGGAAATGAGAATAACATAAGTAAAACTATACACAAAGCTTAAGTTCAAACTAGGTATGCTAATATTAATATTGACATAAAAATATTTTGGCACACAAATCCTTGGCAATGGCTCCAAAAACTTGTTACTCTCTTTTTAAAAGCATATACACAAGTATACATGTCACAACAATAATATAATGATAATAAAAGATCATTCCCTCAAGGGTTTCTTATCAAAACTTGTTAAGTACTAAAATTCACACCCTAGTCTAATTTAAGCAAATCAATAGTGTTTGTAAGATAAAATATGATTAATGACTATTTACTAAGAAAAACTTATATTCAAAATTATTGTTTGGATTATCAGGTGAATAACAGTATCTAGGATTATCATTTCTTCTTGTATTTCATAGTAAATTATTTTAACACTCATGACCTTTGCTCATAATAACGATACTAGTTAGCCTAAGATTCACTTGCTTTTATAAATATTTTTCCAAAGCTCATATAGGATTATCCAATTAATTTCATAATTCCTTATGAAATCAACCAATATTAATTTAATAATATAGAACTTAATTTGACTATGATAGGTTAATGAGTATATTCTTAGCTCATTAACTAAACCATTCACTTGCCTACCAAGTTGCAAAAACTCACACTACTCAACTTAGGAACTAATTTCACTTTCCCTTTTCCAAGTTCAAGCAAAATATTAAATCAATCTAATTGTTGGATAAGCAATCAGGAAGCATGAAGCAAGGAGTTGAATAAACATGTAGTCATCAATATTCACAAGGCTAGAGAGAAAAAAACCACTAATCCTTACAAAAGTTCATAGTAATCTTAGATTAAGGAGTTTAGCTATACATATTTATCAAAAGTAGTAACAAAATCAAAACAAGAGTTAGAAACATCTAAATAAGTGTAAAACAAATAAGGATAGAGAAAACTAGTAAAGGATGTTTGGGGATGCTTGTTTTTTCTTCAATCTTTAATCTTTAGGACTCCCTTGCTTCAAGATGCCTTCTTCAACCTCTACACGCCTAAAATGAACTTAGAATGATGGCTACCTTCGTAGCATGTCCTTTTGAAGTCAAAAGCCCTCAAAATTTCAACATACAAAATGTTGTGTTTAGTAAAAAGTGAATTACGTTATGAATCAAAATTTCGCATCACAACGATATTGTGCACCAAATGCAACTACGATGTGACTTGGACTTTTACAATATGACAAATTTGCTTACTATATGCCTTTGACTTGCATCACACTGTGGTGTTCCATGCCCTACCGCGACACATTTGGCCTATGTGTGAGACTTTGTCAACTCACATAAGATGTGCTACAACTTATGTTGAATCTTAATCCACACCACAACGCTCTTCATCTTTGTGAGATGTTATGCCATGGCTTGTATAAGGTGCACCAAGACGCAACTTGCCCTGGTCACGATGCACTTCTCTAAACAACAATAATAATTGCTTTGAAGATCCTTTGACATGAAGAATTCCATCAATCCTATTTTAACATACTTTTGGCTCCATTTTTCTTGTGATTGCACCCTACAACAAGAGCAAAGTACAATTAATTATCAATATACTCAAAATAAAACAAAACTTGTCATTGAAGGTGTAAAAGCTGAATATTGAATTATTAATCCTAAGTGTGCATATTTTTTCTAAAAGAAGTATTATTTATCATGTAATTAGAGGATTAAACATATATTTACCAAAAAAAACTATGCAAAATAAAATGAATAAATAGGAGTTAATAGTTTGGGACTTAGAAAAACTCAATTTTAGAGAGTTATGTCATGTCTCTACTATCCGCTTTTAAAGCTACAATGCCTAGCAACAATGCTTTATTTATTTTTTATTTTTTAAAGATACAGGGTAAACGTAGACTGAGATATAGACATCACCCATATATTATACCAAATAAAAAACAAAAACTGATGTCCATAAGACTGTAAACTGTGCTAATTAACAACTTTTTGTTTGGTTAATCATACGACTTGAAGACTTTTTTTTGGTAAAAAATGATTCCCCCCCCTAATGTCATCATAAATTGAGCCTTTAATTTTTCCAGTAGATACCAGCCGGCTTTGACTTGACTTCAATAATCCATGTTCTTTATTTTTTTTAATATTATTACTGAACGTTGATGGTTTTTTTAGAGCGCCTCTTGATAATCATGAAGAATAAAATACTTCAAAATTATCTGTTTAGCGTTGACGATTGACTTGAAGTCATTTTCTAAGATGATTCCACCATTCTATGAATAATCTAAATGTCATCTAAACGTTAGCCTTTAGTTTTTCTAGGAAATGCACGTTCTCACTTGTCTTCAGTAATTCATCCTTTTTATTTTTATATTATTATTATTATAATTAAACGTTGGCGGATTTTTCTTTTTTTAAGTTTCTCTTGATCATTATAAAGAATAAAATACAATAAAATTAATTGCTTAGCTTTGATGATTGACTTGACTTCCAGTTTTCTAAGCGTCTCCACCACTTCGCCCTTCATGGGAGTTTCTTCCCTTTTAACTTTGGTGTAGGTGGACCCTGGCTTGTTTTCTTTTAAGGGAGAATTTTTATAATAATTTCAACAACAAAAAAGTTATACGTAACTTTCACGATTTGTGAGAATAAATAATATCTATTAGAAGTATAAGTAATTCCGTGAAGTATATATGATAATCATTACAATTTTAACAAAATCTCATTGTAGTTTTTAAAACAAAAATTTATAACTTTGCTTCAGTAAAGTCAAAATCATTAAAACTATATAGTAACATAGACTGAAGAGGTAATACTAAGAGCATAGATTAGTAAGTTTCTAATTCATAAAAAGTATTTTGGTTAGAGTAGGTTTCACTTTTGATTCTTTAGTCTATTACAATAAATTTGAGATATAGTATCTGTAGAAATAATCAATTTAGTTTCTTGGTTCCTGCAAATAATTTTTCCTTAAGAAAACTTATTTTCCATGTGTGCAATAACAATCCGTTTCAAGATGGATATTGACAAAGAATTTGTAGAGGAAAAAATCTTTATTTAAGAAAAATTAACAAAAATTATTTCTCATCAGAGCCTACCTAGCTTGAAACCAAACAAGAAATCTATATCATATATATACATAAGGACAGACAAGTGGAGGATATTAAATCAATCAATAACGTTTGGGTCACAAGAATTGTAAGACTATAAAACTGACAATTTATAAAAAGCAGAGATTGCCTTGGTCATATATATAAATAATGCACTTGTATCAAAACCTAATAATATATAATAGTGTTATGCACATGTATAATTGGGCCTTCTAGCATTTGCTCCTAAAAATAACAAATTAGAGTAGATAAAGTAACTCGAATTTATATAATTATCGATATGAAAAGAGTTTGACTTCAAAACACTTCATTTATTTAAAAAAAAAACATTATATATATTAATATAAGAGAAGAATAAGCAGTTGCTCAGCTTTCCTGCTAGTGTGTGTATGTATGTATACACTAGTTGCTTGACTTGTACTGAATTATAGTTAAATAAATTCTTAAAATTTGTTTTAAAAATAAAAATTAGATTATTAGTAGTTTTACAATTTTATAAGAAATAAAAAAAACAGTGAAAAGTTAAATATTTTATGAGTTATTATGGACCTAAGTTTTTACATTTTTGTTTATACTAATTTATGGTTTTGGGTCCAAGACATCAAAAAGCCTCAAAAGCCCTGTGTTTGTGTGTGTATTTTATTGCAACATGATGATGACGAGGAATGAAATTTTATGATAAAAGATCTAATTCAAGAAATCATCAGAATTTTTATTATTTTTTAGTTTTTCAAAAATAGATATATTTTTTTATTATTATTAAGTTTAAGAATTAAGATCTATAATTACTGAAGCTGTCAATAAGTTTTGCTTTTAAATGATTTTTTTGGGCTTACAACAAAACTTTTAATAAACTCATCCAAATAGAGCTAAAATAATTCTTTTTAAAAGTTCAATTGAAGTTTATAACTTGCAACCACAACATATGCACGGACTAAATAATAATAATAATAACCAACCCATTTTTTTTAAATTTCTTACCACTTTATTTTTTTGAAAAAAATTATATAGTTGTTGATACAAGAGGCTAAAATGTTATCTAAAATCCCATTATTTTATTTATCTTTTTAACATATAAAAGTTGCGTTGTATGGAACTGCAATGTTGTATGAAAGTAAGTGTTAAGTAATAAAAAGCCAACAAGAAAATAAGTTTAATGTTAGAAAAATGAGAAAGTTACGTTGGATGAGTGGACATATTAAATGAGATAGAATTAGAAATAAATACATTAGAAAGAAGGTAAAAGTCACACTTATTATGGAAAAGATTATAGAATCATGACTTAAATAGTTTGGTCATATGTGGATGAGACCTATAGAAGCCTCAGTTAAGAAAGTAGATGAGATAGAAAGTAATCCAATAATTAGAGATAGATAAAAACTAAGAAAAATTATAAAAAAAAAATTATTAAAAGAGATTTAAACTTAAATGGTTTGTCTAAAAATATGATTTACGATAAGTGTTTATGGCGTCAATTAATCCATGTACCCGACCTCATTTAGTGAGAAAAGCCTTTGTTGTTGTTGTTGTAACATATAAAAGTCAACAAAGGAAAATGGGATGCACTTTGATCCGTGCCATATATATACGATTGGGACCTCTAGTCTTTCAAAATAATATAAATATATATATATAAATTATGATTCAAGAAAAACATTAAAAGATATATATGGGAGACAATGGAAAGTTGTTTATCCTTTTTCCACTTCTGTTTGTTATTTTTGAAACATAAAAATATAATAATTTGATTTTTATTTAAAAATATGTAAAAACTCAATGAAAGAACATTTAGTGCATATAAAGCAACTAATTTAATATTTCAGCAAAAAAAAAAACCTATACAAAGTCTAGTATCATTGATGACACATAGTGATACTAAAGTTTCATAATAAAGATATAGTTCCAGACCAAAAAAAAAAATTTCTTTTTAGTTTAATGAACAAATTGCCTAAATATTCATTTTTTTGTCATTTTTATTAAATTTAAGATGTTTAGCATTATTGTAAGAGCCATTACATTTTGCTTCTGAATGATATTGTCATTTTCATTAAAAAAATGTAGCTAAAATTAAATTGAGTGCATCTTTGCTAACTCCATTTTACTTAAATGAGTCACACCTCTAGAAAAATTTTAATTAAGCTTTGAGTGTTTGGGTCTTTTGAGAGTAAGCCTTCCAATTGCCTTAACATTTGGAGCATATGTAGAACAATAGGCTTCACCTTGAAATTATTAGCTTCATATCGAAAATTCAAGGCAACAAAGTCTTTCACTATTTTATTTTTGTTGTCATTTCCTTCTGCTATGCTTGCTCAATTTAGAACTTTATGAGTCTCCCTTTCGAGATTGGTTTGAAACTTCCTTAGATTCTGAATGAAGTAATACAACTTCTAGCCTTTTGACTCTTTGCATAAGATAAGGTTGACAACTGCAAAACAAAATAGGGAAAAGGAATAAAAATATAAACAAAGCATAAGTTCAAGTTAATTAAGTGTGTCAGTATTAATACTGACAAGAAAACTTTGGCACATAAATTCCTAGCAACAGGCACCAAAATCTTATCGCTTTCAAAATACGATTACTTGCTTGCAAGTATATGTACTTTAAAAATAATATAGAAGTGAGAAAAGTATCATCCTATGAGGATTTGTTGACCAAAAAGTAGCAAGTACTAAAATCTATACTTCAACCTATATGAAGCAAATTAAATACAAGCACATGTGAAAAACTAACACTACAAAAAGGGCTTTCAATGGCAATATCCATTGAAGACCAAAACTCACAGCTAAGGAACTTTAGTAGTCTTATTGTCACAATGTGGTCATTGTGAATGCATCCACAGAAAAAGATGTATAGTGATGACAAAAAAAGTTACCACAAATAATTATATTTAAGGGTAGCTAAGGTTGCTATTAGAAATGACTTTTAATGACAACAAAAAGATTGCCACTACTACAAATATTTAGTGGCAATAAAAGTCACCATTGAAACTTTATAATGATGACAACTGTTGCCAGTAAAGCCCTATTACTTAGGTATAAGAAGAATGTCACCACTAAAAAAATACTTCTAATGATAATATGAGTAGCTACTAAAAGAACCCTTTCAATGGTGACAATTGTCATAGCCAAAACGATTTTTTAAAAAAAATAGCAACAACTAAGGCTTTTAATTTTTCTTTTTGTTTTTTATCTTTTGGTTATACACATTAACCTACATAATTTGCAAGGTATGACCTTTTTTCTTCCTCATTACCATCAAACATATATATCTATAGATAGACAACTACTCAATCTAACAACCACCAATTTGAACGCTATGACATAAAGAGTGGGCAATTTGATATAATACTTAGTGCCTCATATCAACGCAACAAGAGACTAGAGATAACTATTAATGATATTATCAAGATTCATTGGGGTTCTTTTAAGATCTTATGCTTAGAATGTTGTTGTATTTTTATATGGCATCATTAGGTTTGGAATCTTCCAAAACAAATGATGACATCTAGAAATATTAAACATTGTAAGATTAAGACCACAAATGGACCACAATAAACTTTAACAATATCCATAACACTTTTATTTGGTTTTCTTGTGATGATCTTGGAAACTATGTTTTATAAAAAAAACTACCCACTCTTAGAGTCACAACATTCAAATTAGTGGTTACAACTTTAAAGGGTTGTCTATATTTTTTTTTTCTGCCTGTAATTATTTCTTCCCCAATTTCCATAACAAGCACGTACTATTAGTTTCCTTTAATAATTGAATATTTTTAGAAACTTATTGGCTTTTCTCTAACAATCCTAGCTAATGCATACCATCACCATGGTAGATACTTACAACAGAAATAAGGCAACAAAAAAAAAAGAGAAGACTTTTATTAAGCCTAATCTAACCAAAGATTAAGCTTAACACCATATGTAACACCAAAACTACTAAAACCAATAGCTAGCAATAGAAATATGACATATTGAATTCAATAAAAAAAAACTAATAGAAACATGGCAAACTAAAAGACTAATAGAAACAGGGGAAATAAAAGCTAACAAAATTAGGGCAACTAAGAAAAAGAAGTAGAATAAAATGCATAACATAGAGAAAATCATTTACATAAACTTCATAAACAAAATATCAATTGGCTAAACTCCAAAAGCAAAGGGAGAAACTTAATTACATGGACTTTAAAACATTGTTGTCAAAGTGAATAATGGGGGACAGTGGAAGGCAAGGCAAACCTTCATCGTTGTTGGTATGGACACTAGTGGCTAAAGATGACCTTCTTCAAAAATAGGTTTGGTAGTTAGGTAAACTTTGAAATGGCTAGCTCTCAAACAATTAGGAGCATAGTTACTATTGGTTGACTATTAGATAGAGGGATCATGATGGCTAGTGTTGCTTACTTGAAGCGTACACATAAGTATACGTATTGCTAAAGTAATATAATGATAAGAAAAGATCATTTCTTTAAGGATTTGTTGTCAAAACTTGTCAAGTACCAAAATTCACACCCTAACTTAAATTAAGAGAATCAATTTTAAGTAATTCTATTAATGAGAAATGATTATAAATTATCTAGTATGCAAAGTACAAAATTAGTATTTGGATTTCTAAATGAATTGTAGCATCTAGGACTATTAATCCTTCTTATATTTCATAGCAATTTACTTCAACACCTAGTACCTTTGCTCTTAGTGGTGATACATGTTTATCTTGTTCTTAAAAGTATTTTTCCAAATCTTAAATAGGATTATGTAATTAATTTCATAATTCCTTATGAAATCAACCAAGATCAAATTGACAACGCAATACCTAATTGGACTATTACCTACTTAAAGCATACACATAAGTATATGTATCGCAAAAGCAATATAGTGATAAGAAAAGATTATTCCCTAGAGAATTTATTGCTAAAACATTGTCAAGTAACAAAATTCACACCTTAACTTAAATCAAGCGAATCAATTTTTAAGTATTGGTATTAAAAAGAAATGATTATGGATTATATGCTATGTAGAGTTCAAGGTTAGTATTTGGATTTTTGAGTGAATATTAGCATGTAAGATTATCAGTCCCTCTTATATTTCATAGCAATTTGCTCAACACTTAGTACTTTTGTTCTGAATGATGATATATGTTAGTCTAGGGTTCACTTATCCCTATAAATATTTTTTCAAATCTTATATAGGTTATCCAATTAATTTCATAATTCCTTATAAAACCAACTAAGATCAAATTGCTAGCACAATACCTAATTAGACTATGTAAGGTTAATGAGTATATTCTTATCTTATTAACTAAACCATCCCCCATCCCTAGCAAGTTTCAAGTACTCACACCACTCAATTCTTGATCTAATCTCCCTTTCCTTTTTCCAAGTTCAAGCAAGGTATCAAATCAATCTAATTGTTGGCCAATCAATAAGAGAGCATGAAGCATAGAGCTAAATGAACAGATATTCGTCATTACTTGTGAAATTAGAGTGAGGAACAACCACTAATCCATACAAGAGTTCCTAATAATCCTAGATCAGGGAGTATAGCTATATATGTTCATGAAAACCAAAGACAAAATTGAAGTAAAAGTCAAATACATCAGAATAAATGATAAGAACAGAAGATGGAAAGAAGAAACTCATAAATGGAGTTTGTTTTAGCTTCAATCTTCAATTCCTAGCATTCCTTTACTTCAAGATATCTTTCTAGCTTCTTCTTAGCCTCTACACACTTGGAACAAACCAAAGACAACCCAGAATGATGACTCCCCTTGTAGCAAAGGCCATATGAAGCAAGAAATCCTTAAAATTTTGGCAAAGAAAATACAATGTTTTGATTTGAGCCGTGACGAAGTTAGGTGATGATGCTATTTTTATATATATTAATCCTCCTAATTTAGGTACTTTGATGATTAACTATGACTTATTGCATTTTATTAGATGATAATTGATTTTATTAGCTATTTTTTGCACTTGTAGACACTTGCAACAGTCACCAATGGTGCAGAAATCCTCTTATAACCATAGCATCATAGAATTACTACTCTAATTCATCATTAGCAGTTGCAATCAGTACCCAAAGAATTTAAAATGCTAATGACTACTTAAGAATCACCTACCCAGCCACTACAAGTCTAAAATTCGGATTGAAAGGTCCTCTACCAAAAACCTCAACATTTAATCCAAAATCCTAAGTAAATTCGTACAAAATTAATATCCATATCATAAATCAACTATGGGGGTCTCAAACTAGCAAAGAAAGCATCAAAATGAAGGGTTTATACTTATCTAATGGTAGTCCTAGTCTCAACCTACGAATTTCATCAAATAAATCCCCAAACACCCACATTTAAGATTTGGGTATGGTGAAAATACTCTAAATGAAAAACTAATAGGACCAAAATGAAGAGAAAGATGAGAGGATTAAGTTATATAGCTATTACCTTGGCTGATTTTGAGCTTAGAGGTGAGAAATAATGGATTTAGGCCAAGAACCCTAGCCTCCCCTTTGGACCTCCGAATTTCTCCTTTGTGTTTCAAAAAAATGGGATAGTGGCTGATGCATTTAGGGTTTTAGTTGGGTTTAAGTTGGGTCAAATATGGGTCATGGGTTGCTTCATGGTCCATCTCCATTTGGGCTTCAAATTTTAACTTGTTGGGCCAACTCTTATGCATTGGGCTACTGAAATTCTATAGGGCCAGAACAAGTTTTAAGAGTTCAAAGGTTTTGGGTCTGCACAAGGGTTATTGGGCCAATTATAAGAGTCTATAAATGGTGGATATTGGGTCTCTATCAGATTGCATTATATTGGGCCTGCACCTAGCTTATTTGGCCCCCATTAGCCTCTCATCATGATCTCCTACATTAATTTAGGCCTAGATAAAATCTTTCTCCCAGTTAAATCTCAAACCCATATCAATAATTCATCTCTCTAAAATCTCTATTCACTTAACTTACCTAATTATCCCATATTAATTATTCTTAATTAACCTAATCCATGATTAACACCTTTAATTAATTATGTGGTGTTACATTCTCCCCTCCTTTTAGAAATTTTACCCTCAAAATTAGACATACCTTACTCAAATAGTGCAGGGTAATCCTTCCTCATTACTTCCTCTGTCTCCCAGGTTGCTTCATCTGGAGTGTAACACCCCATAATTAATTAAGGTGTTAATCATGGATTAGAATTAATTAAGAGTAATTAATATGGGCTCATTGGGCAAGTTAAGTGAATGGAGACTTTAGAGAGATAAATTATTAACATGGGTTTGAGATTTAATTAGGATAGAAATTCTATCTAGGCCTAAATTAATAGATCATGAGAAGAGGCTAATGGAGGCCCAATGGATTATGTGCAGACCTAACATAATTTAGTGTGATGGAGGCCCAAAATTTACCTTGTATAGACTCTTCTAAGTGGCCCAATAATCCTTGTGCAGACCTAAAACTCTTGAGCTCTTCAAACTTGGCCCAAACCTAGTTAAACTTCAGCAACTTAAGTGTAAAAACTAGCCCAGTAAATTCTGCAGCCCAACACCTCTAAACTGGCCCAACAAACTTAAAAAAATCTGAAGCCCAAATGAAGATAGACCTTGGAGCAACCCATGACCCACTTTGACCCAACTTAAGCCCACTTAAAACCCTAATGCTTCAGCCACTCTCATATTTTTCTGAAACTCAAAAGGCAAATTCGGAGCTTGGAGAGGAGGCTAGGGTTTGGGGTAAGAATTCTGCATGTTCTCACATTTAGAGCAAGATTCAGCCAAGGTAATAGTTATACAACTTAATCCCCTCATCTTTTCCTTTAATTTGGTCCAATTAATTTTTCATTTGGAGTATTTTCACTCCACCTAAAATCTGAAATGTAAGTGTTTGGGGGTTTTCTTAATGAAATTCGTAGGTTGAGCTTAGGGCTGACTTTGGGTGAGTTTAAACCCTCCATTTTGATGCTTTATTGGTTAATTTAAGACCCCCATAGCTGATTTAGAAAATGGGTGTTAGTTTTGCACGAAATTGCTTGAGATTTTCAGTGGAATGTGGAGTTTTCTGTTAGATGACACTTAAATCCGAAATTGGGACTTGTTGTGGCTGGGTAAATGATTATTGGGTAGTCATTAGCATTTTAAATTCCTTGGGCACTGATTATGACCATTAATGATGAATTAGAGTAGTAATTCTATGATGCTATGGTTATAGGGGGATTTCTGCACCATTGGTGATTGTTGCAAGTGTCTACAAGTGAGGTAACCGGGTTTACATTAATTCCATTTATATATCTTTGTTAATTTCATATTTTGTTGTACATGAATGATTTGAAATGTTGAATGAATTGGTTGGCTATCTGTTAAATTGTGATTGGACCTTGTGAGTCCATGGTGGAGCTGTGGTGCGGCTGCCACCCGTGCATGTGCTTCGATCGAGCACCGGGTTATGATCAAACCCCAGATGCACTGAGCCCCGGTTGTGCTCAATGAGGAGTAGGTGCCGTGGACGGGCCTCTCCGGTGTTAATGGCCTTTAACATGTGATAATGTGATTGCTAGTATGGGATAGTAATCATGATAGCCTAATTATTTCATTTACTGATATGAATAGTCTACTGCTGGTGTTTATGTGAAATTATGCATGTATGCAAATTAATATGGAGTATATGATGGAATTGCCTTAGTTATTGAGATTCATATCTCACCCCATTTCATAGGATTAATATTTCAGGTGAAGGTTCTTCGAGTAAGGATAAGGGTAAGCAAGTGGATGAACATCCATAAGCTGAGGCCCGGTGTGGGGAGCTACACTTGGTCTGAGTAGAATAGGGTAGATTCTAATTTTGTTAAGTCTTGTATAGCATCATCATGTATCTGCATTGCCAAGTGTAGGAGAATGTATTTTGATAGCATGGAATGTAACTAATGAGATATAGGCTTTACATTAGCTGTTGATGGATATATGAACCTTGATATTCATTTTGAGTAATGAAATCCTTTGATATTAGATTGTTGACTTGAATCAGTGATGTATGGAACCTTAACGGAATGTTGATTGTTGGGAGCTTATGTAATTTCTTGAAATATCAATATGTGTAATTACTGTCATATGGTAATTGGATGGGCATGATTTCATACTTAAATTTCAAATTAGAGATGGTAGAATGGCTGGGTAAATAAGGTGCATAAACACCATGGGAGTTGCATAATTCATGGTAGAGTGACCCTAGGGGATTATTGGAGGAAGAGTAGAGAGTATGAGGCAAGGTTTTGAGAGTTGTAGGTTCAAGAGGTGGTTGGCCGTGGCCAATAGTGGCGAAGTTGCCCAAGGAGAGCACCAGAGAGAAATTCGCCGCAGCTAACTTCGAGAGGCTAACCTGGGAGTCGTCCAGAGGGAAATTTGCCGCGGCAAATTGAGGAATTGGTCGCGGTGAACTTTTATGAATATGAGCCAAGCATTTCAGAGAGGAATTGGCCGCGGCTAAGGGAGTAATTGGCCGCGGCCAATATCGAGAGGCGAGCGAGGGAAGTTCTAGGAGGCTTCTTCGCCGCGACGCCATATAGGTTGGCCGCGGCTAAGGTCCAACTCGCCGCGGCGAATTAGTAACGATGCGAGGGGTCAAGCAGAGGGGAATTGGCCACGGCTAGATGGAAATTGGCCACGGCGAATGTCCCGAAATCCCTATATTTACTAAAAATTCTTGGTTTTTCTTATGGTAACCTCAAGGGATGATTTAGAAACATTAATAGAAGATAAATGTGATGTGGGAATGATAGGTAATATAATCAAGACTTATAAATGAATGTTTGCTTCCCCCTGAGGTATGTAAGTGGTTATGATTATGTGATTGATGACTCTGACACTATTAAGGTTCAAATTTCCCTGTATTTCCATAATATGTAATTAGTCTCAATGCCATGTAACCCTGCTTTATGGTTATTAATCATGTGATCTACCTTAATTACAATGATTAGAGGTTAGGGTCGTCACATGGAGTAAATCCTTTCCATACTACCTTTACTAAAAGGTTATCCTTATTATGCAGCTGTTTGACTTTTGAGCCCACAATCCTTTCTGGCTCAACCACATAAGACAAATCATCTTGTAGATGCACATTCTCATGCTCAATGACATGCAAAGGGTCTGGGTGGTACTTTTTCAATTGGGACACATGGAACACATCTTGCAATCTGGACAGGTTCGGAGGTAAAGCAACTCTATAGGCCACGGGTCCTATCCTTTCAAGGATTTGGAAAGGACCAAGATAACGAGGACTGAGCTTTCTTGTCCTGATGGACCGTTCTACACCCGTCACTAGAGTAGCCTTAAGGAACACATGGTCTCCTATCTCAAATTCTAAGGGTCTCCTTCTCTTATCCGCATAACTCTTTTACCTACTCTGGGTAGCCAACAACTTCTTTCTGATGAGTTATATTTGATGGGTAGTTTGGTCCACTATGTCTGGACCTAAGAGACTTCTTTCACCAAGTTCTACCCAACACAAGGGTGATTGACACTTTCTCCCGTAAAGTGCCTCAAATGGTGCCATTTGGATACTGGAATGGTAGATATTATTGTAAGCAAACTCAGCTAAAGGCAAGTACACATCCTAACTCCCTTTTAACTCTAGTACACTCGCTCTAAGCATGTCCTCAAGGGTCTGAATGGTCCTCCCAGTCTGTCCATCAGACTGAGGGTGATAAGCAATGCTAAAGTTAAGACTAGTACCCAAAGCTTCTTGTAGAGATTGCCAAAATTTGGATGTGAATCTTGGGTCTCTATCAGACACAATGCTATTAGGAACACCATGCAATCTTACAATTTCAGGAACATACAGTTAAGTTAGTCTATCTAGAGGATAAGTGGCTCTAATAGGTAGTGTAACACCATAATATCTTAACTCCAATTCATCTCCCTCTAGGCTTGATTCCATATGATTTCCAAAGAAAATGACCCAAACCGTAGTATTTTACTATTTTAAGTCGGGGTTTAACCGGTCATATTTTGCCCTGTGGGTCCCATGAACCCATCATTCACATTCTCTAGTCAAACACCATTTATACAACTTGTACATAGACTCAAACAACTCATAAACCACGGATATGAAGCCAAAAACCGAGAAAATGCAATTTCTCAAATGAGCCCAAAAGTCATATTTTTGGTTCTAACTTTGGAAAATCATAACTAATTCTAAAAAAATGGAAATCACGCAAATCATAGCTCTCTGGAAAGCTTTGGGTGTTAACTTCACATAAAAATAACTTCCAACCACAATCTCAGTGTTTGGACCATCTTTGACATCGAACAAGAGACAGAGGTCCGGCTGTCCTTGGTACTGGTGCAGTTTACTGTCATGAACTTTGAAAATTCGTAATTAATTCCACAAAAATCCATTCTGGGAAATCTATACCAATTTGGAAAGCTACAGATGTTAAATAGAGGTAAAAATAAGTCCAGATCAGTTCAGGAGCCCTTGGACCTCGAAAACCTATGGAACAGTAACGAAGGTCAGAAAGCTTCCCTGATGCTGATACAGAACTTCAGCAAGTCATTTATCTCTCTACAGACCTCCAATTGAGGTGCTTCCAGTTGGTATAGGTCACTGTGGATATCTAGTTTATGTTCATAAAATTTCATGACAATTGGACACCATTTGGTCCATGAATGACATTGATTCATTTTCGGACTAGTTGCACCATACCATGACCAAAACCATTAAAATTTCCAAACTTTAACAATTCGCCAAATATTCCCTAAACCTCCAAATATTACCCACTTTAGTTTCTCAAGAAACTCTCAATAGACTCTAGAGGCATACCAAATTTCATATCAAGAAGAGCTCATCTAGTCATACTTTGATGAAGCTCACAAAATTAGCGATTTTGGCACCCAAAATGGTTCAAAATGGGTCCAAATGGCCTCCCACATGTGCTAGCATCTCGTGGGCAAGTTTGAAAGTATAAACATAGCATATATGAATTGCACAAGTGATCCAAGTCATCATACATTACAAATTCACTATGCTACGGAATAAAATACACTATTCCATGTAAGCCACAAAAAGGCCAAATTTTACATTTCCAATGCTTTGACTCTATACATAGTTCATACATCATTTATACATATGTTTACATTTGCTCACATACATACATCTCAAAATTAATAGGTGCATATTCATTCTGGCACCTCTTTACAACAAAAGAACTAGAAGAACTACTCAATTCTCTAAGCATTCTCAACTAGACTCCTTGGTGTGCACTTGATTCTCCTTGAGCTCCACCTAAGATGTTAAGATGGGAGAGGGAAGGGGGTGAGATTCAGGGAATCTCAATAGCTCATACTCATTCAAAAAGCAATCAAGATATATAAACCAGTCAAAGCATGCAAACAAGTCACAATGACACAACATATGTGTTTCATGCCATGATATCATATCAATACCAAGAATAGGCTCTAGGGACTTTCGGTCTAGCCTCACCCGAGTTTTGGGACTTTTGGATTGGCCTCACCCTTGGTTCAGGGACTTTTGGCTCCACCTCACCCGTCTCAAGGGACTTTCGGCACTACCTCACTCGAGCAATTTCCACAATTCATATCATAAGCATATTGGTACCAATGCATCAAGGCAACATCAAATGGCATGTCTCATCATACAAGAACATACACAAGCATACAATGACTATTACACATTCAAGAATGCCACAAGAAAGAGTAGAGAGCTACTTTATCGGCTAATACAAGCCTTCCCTTTCAATGTCTCTTCTCCCTTCTTGATTTCACACTCATAACTAGATGGAGTTGCTTCCTTTGAGCCTAAGCACAACAAAGAGCATAGGATTATTCTCTCATAACTCAAATAAGTACTCACAAAGTTAAAGGGGCTCTTCATCGAAGCAAATCCCTACTACTCATGTAAGAAATTAGGGGTTTCTCTCTCTAGAATTCCACTCACTCTCCTTCCTCTCTCAAGCTCTTAAAAGGAAAGCAAAGAAGAAGAAATGAAGCTCCATGAGCTCTACCCTTCCTCAAGAGTGGTTTTCCACTTTCTCTCTTCTGAACCAAACCCAAATCAACTACCAAAACCATAGAAAGAGAGGGAAAAGAGAGAAGAATAACATGCTAGGGAGAAAAGCCATAGAAATCTCAAGATTGCTTACCTCTTTGCTTGTTCTCCTTCCTTCTCTAAGTCTCTCTCTCTCTCTCCACAGCCCTTTTCTCTCTCTCTTAGTCGAAGCTTAGGTCAGTTTACAGAGAAAGGAAGAGTTTGGAAGTTTTAAAAGTTCAAAATCTCTCTTTTCACGCTTTTCTGGACTAACCCTCGCTATAGCGAGCCATAACCCTTGCTACGGCGAGCAACGCCCTGGTTTTTGTATGGGATGCCCACACTCGCTATAGCTAGAAGCATTTTCGCTATAGCAAGAAGGCACTCTCGCTATAGCTAGGCTATAGCGAACAGGTACATTCACTATAGCTAGGCTATAGCTAGTAGACTTAAAAAATTTTTAGCCTTCGAAAATTTTCAGCTTTCTCTTTCTTTTTCCCGATTGTTACAGGTAGAAAGTGGGCAGACTTTGTCAATCTATCCACGATCACCCAAATAGCATCATAACTCAAGGATATTCTAGGTAAACCCATCACAAAATCCATAGATATACTATCCCATTTCCATTCAAAAATTTCTAAAGGGTGTAACAAACCTGCGGGTCTTTAGTGCTCAATCTTAACCCTCTGACAAATTAGGCATCTAGCAACAAACTCTGCTATGTCCGACTTCATCCCAAACCACCAAAAGCTCTTCTTTAGATCCCTATACATCTTAGTAGTGCCCGGATGGATGGTGTACCTACTCTTATGAGCTTTCGACAACACTATGTTCTTCAACTCTTCATCCTTGGGTATACACACTCTTCCCTGGTACCTCACTAAACCATCTTCTGATAGGTTAAAGTCTTTGACCTCACCACTCCCCAATTGCTCTCTAATTCCTCCCCAGTAGGCATCTAACTCTTGGGCCTCTTTAATTCTCTTCCTAAAGTCATTTTCTATCCTCAATTCTCCCAAAAGAATGCTACTAGGGTTCATTAAAATTGATAAATTCAAATCCCTCATCTCTTCAATCAACCTTTGCTCTCTAAGCATCATCATTGCCATGTGAATAGATTTCCTACTCAAGGCATTGGTGACCACGTTTGCCTTCCCTGGATGATACTTTAAGGAGAAATCATAGTCCTTAAGGAATTCCATCTACCTCCTTTGCCTCATGTTCAACTCTTTTTGGTCAAACAAGTACTTCAAACTTTTGTGATCACTATACACTTCAAATTGGGCACCATAGAGATAGTACCTCCAAATCTTAAGGACAAAAACTACAGCTGCTAGCTCTAGGTCATGGGTGGGGTAATTCTCCTCATGGGGTCTAAGTTGTCTAGAGGCATAGGCTATCACCCTACCTTGTTGTATTAAGACACACCCTAATCCTTTCTTAGAAGTGTCACTATAGACTGTGAATGTCTCTTTAGGGTTAGGTATAACTAACACAGGTGCGGTGGTAAGCCTATCCTTAAGCTCTTGAAAGGCATTCTCACACTTAGCATCCCACACAAATGGTTGGTCCTTCCTAGTCAACTTTGTCAAAGGCATGGCTAACTGAGAAAATCCCTTAATGAATCTTCTATAGTAGCTGGCTAGACCTAAGAAGCTATGAATTTCAGTCACCGTTTTGGGTCTCTCCCAATTCAGTACTACTTCTACCTTGCTAGGATCTACCGCTACCCCTTGTTCTGATATCACATGACCCAGGAATTTGACCTCCCGCTACCAAAACTCACACTTGCTCAACTTAGCATACAACTGATGCTCTCTCAAGGTTTGAAGAACTATCCTAAGATGCTCTTCATGCTCTTCACTACTTTTAGAGTAGACAAGAATGTCATCAATGAATACTACTACAAATCGGTCAAGATAAGGCCTAAAAATCCTACTCATGTAATCCACAAAAATGGCAGGGGCATTGGTTAACCCAAAAGGCATAACTAGGAATTCATAATGGCCATATCGTGTCCTAAAGGTAGTTTTAGGTACATCTTTAGCCTTGACTCTAAGTTGGTGACACCCTAATCTAAGGTCAGTCTTTGAAAAGACCGACGCTCCAGCTAATTGGTCAAGTAAGTCATCAATTCTAGGCAAGGGGTATTTATTCTTGACAGTCGCTTGGTTCAATTGCCTATAATCAATGCAAAGCCTAAGACTACCATCTTTCTTCTTGACAAACAATACTGGTGCTCCCCATGGAGATACACTTGGCCTAATAAACCCCTTCTCAAGTAACTCTTCTAATTAACTCTTCAACTCAACCAACTCAGCGGGCACCATTCTATATGGGGCCTTAGAGATTGGACCTGTACCGGGTACCAAATTAACAGAAAATTCTAGCTCTCTCTCTAGAGGTAGTCCACTAAACTCCTTAGGGAAAACCTCAGGGAACTCCCTAATCACAGGTATATCCTCCAACCCATCATCAACCTCAACATGCAATGAAAAGAATACTATAAACCCTTGGCAACCACGCCTAAGGCACCTTTCGGCTTGGGCGGCAGACCCACAAGTAAGCTCAGTCATAGGACCAGTTTCAGGTATATTTGTAGGTAAGGAAACAGTCTTACGGTTACAATCAAGTATTACATTATTAGCCGACAGCCAGTCTATACCAATGATTACATCAAAATCACACAAAGGGATGCAAATCAAATCAAAGGCAGTACAACGGCTATCCAATTGTATAGTACAATTTAAGCATACATCAGATGTAATCATAGAATATCCAGTAGGGGTGGACACAGATAATTCAAATGGCAACAGGCTAATTTTAAGACCCAGACGCTTAACACAGTCGTATGAGATGAATGAGTGGGTCACACCCAAGTCAAACAATGCATTTACAATATGATTATGGACAAGTAAAGTACCTCGAATTAGACTAAGGGATCTACTAGCCTCTTGCTGCGTAAGTGCAAACACCCTTCCTTGGATAGGTGGCTTAACCAATGAGGCTGACTCTCGTGACACCGTACAAGTCCGTGCATAGTGTCCTAGCTTCCCACAATTATAGCACACTGGGCATGGCCCATTCCCATGGTTCTTCCCACACTTGGCACAAGCAGGTGGGGCACTCATTGCACTCCTTGGTGGTCCCATGCTTCTTCTTTGAGGGACATTCCTTAGGGGTGGTCTCCTTCCCTAAGAGCCACTTCCACTATTGGCTCTTTTCTTGCCTCTGCCCCTAAAAGGCTCTATGCCCCGGTCACGTTTACCCTCTAGGGTCTTCTTCCTCTTAGCCTCACTTTCCATCATAGCCCTTTCCGTCACTCTATACTTCTTCACCAATTCATCAAAATTGCAGATCTGTAGAGATACAATCTTATCCTTAGTCTTCGGCCTTAGGCCTCTTTCAAACTTTTTAGCCTTTCATGGCTCATCATCAAAGTGCTTCAAGTAAGAGGAGAAGCGAGACAATTGGATGAATTTAGCTGCAAATTAGTCTACATTCATGTCTCCTTGCTCAAGGAAGTTAAACTCAGCTTCCTTGTCTGCCTTCACGGATGATGGGAAATATTTGCTCTCAAAAGCCATTTGAAAACTTTCCCAAGTCAAGGGTATCTCCCTTACAATCAACAATCTGGAGGCATTCCTCCACCAATGTTCAGCCTCACCCTCCAACTTGTAGATGGCTAACTTTGCCTTTTGTTCGGTGGTGCAAGTCATAACCTTAAAGATTTTCTCCAATTGCATCAGCCATCTTTCAGCTTTCTCAGTGTCTAACTCCCTCAAGAACGATGGAGGATCAACTTTTTTGAATTTGGCCAATGCAATAGAGAGGTCACTATCCTCCCCTTGGTGTCCCATACCAGGGTTATGACCAGCCCCTACACGGTTCTCCATTGTCTCCTCCTCATTCCGCTTATTCATACTTTCGTGTAGCTGTTGCAGCACTTGCACAATCGCTGCATGAGCCCTAGCTTGCTCTTAAAGCCGATCAGTCATTGCCCTAACTGTAGTCTTATAGGCCTCAACTTGTTCTCTTATTTGGTTGGCCATTGCAGCCATGGCCTCTTGCATCTCTCTTAACATCTCAGTTGTCTTTCTACGAGTAGCCATCTAATTCTACAATGCCACAAGCACAACCACAAGCATCCCTCATTAAACTACAGCCCAAGGCAACAAAACACAACTCTACCCATGGCAGGTATATATAAGTATGAGGGTTATCATCAGGTTACAATGTTCCTATTCCGATCATGCATGTATCATGATTACCAAGTTTTCTAACCACAAAGTAGTAAATCAAACACATTTGCCTGAACCATTGCTCTGATACCAACTGTGATGACCCTAATTTTCTAATCATTATAATTAAGGTTGAATACGTGATTAGTAACTATAAACCAAGGTCACATATCATTAAGACTAATTACATATTGGAAATACGAGAAAATTTAAACCTTAATTTGATTAGAGTCATCAACCATATAATTACAACCACTTATATACATAAAGGGAAACAAATGTTCATTTATGAGCCTTGATTCTATTACCTATTGTTTCCAACTCACATTCATCTCCAATCAATGTTTCTAAGTCATCCCTTGAGGTTACAATATGGAAAACCAAGATTTTCTAGTTAATATAGGAGTTTCAGGACATTCACCGCGAGTAATTCCCCTTTAGCCACAGCCAATTTCCCTCGACTTCACCCCTCGCATCGTTACTAATTTATTACCACGATGAGTTGGACCTTCGCCGCAGCCAACCTACAAGGCACCGCGGCGAAGAAGATTCCTGGAACTTCCCTCACTCGCCTCTCGCTATTGGCTGCAGCCAATACCTCCTTTCGCCGCGGCCAATTCCTCTCTGAAATGCCTAGCTCATTTTCACAAAAGTTCGCCACAGCCAATTCCTGAATTCGCCATGGTGAATTACCCTCTGGACAACTTTCAGTTTAACCTCTCACATTTCACCATGGCCAATTCCCTATTTGCCGCAGCGGATTGCTCTCTAGCACTCTCCCTAGGCAACATCGCCACTATTGGTCGCAGCTAAGCATATTTTAGCCGTGGATAATGCCTTCTGATCCTACTACTCTTAAGACTTTGCCTCATACTCTTCACTCTCTATCTAAGGACTCTCTAGGGGCACTCTCCCACTTGTTATAAGGTTCTATTAGCACTTATCTACTGAATTCCCTAGCCATTAGAACATTACCCATCCCACAATTAAAGATGGATTCCCCTACTCATTCATTGGTCTTATATCAACAGATTTACAATTTCGCACAATGGTCATCCAATCGTGCTTTCATTGAGTATTTCATGCATCAATATATCATAGAATTACATTACTCAAATAGTCAATATATCATAGGTTCACTAGCCAAAATGAGTGTCAAGGTTCATACATTCATCAACAGCTAAGGTAAAGCCTATTACTCATTAGTTACATTCCATGTTAACAAAATACAATCTCTTACACTTGGCAATATAGATACATGATGATGCTATACAAAGGTTAACAAAAATTAGCATCTACTCTATTCTACTCAGACCAAGTGTAGCTCCCCACACCCAGCCTTAGCTCATGGATGTTCATCTACTTGTTTACCTTTATCCTTACCCGAAGAACCTTCACTTGAAATATTAATCCCATAAAATGGGGTGAGATATAAACCTCAGTAACTAAGGCAATTCCATCATATATTCCAGTTTAATTAGCATACATGCATAATTTCACATAAGCATCAGAAGGATAACAGTCATATCAGTAAATGAAATAAGTAGGCTATCATGATTACCATCCCATACTAACAATCATATTTACACAGGTTAAAGGCCATTAACACCGGGAGAGGCCCGTCCATGGCACCTACTCCCCATTGAGCACAACTAGGGCTCAGTGCATCTGGGGTTTGATCATAACCCAATGTCCGATCGAAGCACATGCACAGGTGGCAGTTGCACCACAGCTCCACCATGGACTCATAAGGTCCAATCACAATTCAACAGATAGCCAACCAATTCATTTAACATTTCAAATCATTCATATACAGCATCATATGAAATTAAATCAGATATATACATTGAATTAATATAAACCCGGTTACCTCACTTATAGACACTTGCAACAGTCACCAATGGTGCAGAAATCCTCCTATAACCATAGCATCATAGAATTACTACTCTAATTCATTATTAGTAGTTGCAATTAGTACCCAAAGAATTTAAAATGCTAATGACTACTTAAGAATCACCTACCCAGCCACTACAAGTCTAAAATTCAGATTGAAGGGTCTTCTACCAAAAACCTCAACATTTAATCTAAAATCCTAAGCAAATTCGTACAAAATTAATACCCATATTATAAATCAACTATGGGGGTCTCAAACTAGCAAAGAAAGCATCAAAATGGAGGGTTTATACTTATCTAATGGTAGTCCTAGTCTCAACCTACGAATTTCATCAAATAAATCCCCAAACACCCACATTTAAGATTTGGGTATGGTGAAAATACTCCAAATGAAAAACTAATCAGACCAAAATGAAGAGAAAGATGAGAGGATTAAGTTATATAACTATTACCTTGGCTAATTTTGAGCTTAGAGGTGAGAAATGGTGGATTTAGGCCAAGAACCCTAGCCTCCCCTTTGGACCTCCGAAATTCTCCTTTGTGTTTCAGAAAAATGGGATAATGGCTGATGCATTTAGGGTTTTAGTTGGGTTTAAGTTAGGTCAAATATGGGTTATGGGTTGCTCCAAGGTCCATCTCCATTTGGGCTTCAAATTTTAGCTTGTTGGGCTAACTCTTATGCATTGGGCTACTGAAATTCCATTAGGCCAGAACAAGTTTTAAGAGTTCAAAGGTTTTGGGTTTGCACAAGGGTTATTGGGCCAATTATAAGAGTCTATAAATGATGGATATTGGGCCTCTATCAGATTGCATTATATTAGGCCTGCACCTAGCTTATTGGGCCCCCATTAGCCTCTCATCATGATCTCCTACATTAATTTAGGCCTAGATGAAATCTTTCTCCCAGTTAAATCTCAAACCCATATCAATAATTTGTCTCTCTAAAATCTCTATTCACTTAACTTACCCAATTATCCCATATTAATTATTCTTAATTAACTTAATCCATGATTAACACCTTTAATTAATTATGGGGTGTTACAAGTGCTATTGACGAACCACTTCCAGTGTTATTAGTCATTAACATATGTATGTAATTGCTAGTATGAGATAGTAGTTATCGGTAGCTCAACTAGTTCTTTTGCAAATTCAATTGATGATTCTAGTATTTAATGATATGAAATTACATTATGTTGATCAATCTATACATATATATAGAATTTACTTCTTGTTACTGAGATTGTATATCTCACCCCGGTTGTGAACTCACATTTTTAAGGACCAGACCTCCTAGTGGCAAGAAGAAATTAATGAAAGCCTGTTGTATGATTTGGTAGCACATAGGTTTGGAAACCTTATTAGATTGTATTTGTGTAGTTAGAATACTAGTTTCTCTTGTATTTGTCACATTGCATCATGAATTGCCAAGTATAAGGACTGACTCTGTAATATAATTATTGGGGTATTGAACATTGTGATTGTATTTGACTAATAAAGGATTAATGACTTGATGTCTTATGGCCAATTAGTATTAGCCCTATAGACATGTGTAATTGAACAATTTTTGCTGTCATAGAGTGAGGGTTGATTAATATAGGACTTTGTTGATCCTAAGATATGATCTATTACTGAGAATGTAATCATGTGATACATTAATTGTTGACTTAGGCTAATGATGCATGCAACCTCTATTGGAATTTATATTTGAATTATCATGTTTGTAGTATGAACCCTTCTTACTATCTTGGACTAATGAATTTGCTGATATATGGTAATTAAATGAGTGGAAATCAACACCTAAGTATTGAATCAATTATGATAGATAAGTTGGGTAAATCAGATAGATGAAAGCCATTAGAGTCTCACCAATTAAAATAGAGGGGCCTTGGAGTATTACTAGAGGGAGAGTAGGAGTATATGGGACACAACTTAAGGAAAATTGGTGCAGAAAGGTCTCACGTCGTAGCCAAAGAGTGCTGAGCCGTAGCCAAGAATGTGACAAAAGCAAGGAGCACCGTAGCATGAGACATCTCATGGTGGTGCAAGGCCAAAAAATTACCCAGGAAGGGTGACAAAGAGCAAACTTGCCGTAGCGCAAAATGTTTCATCACGGCACAAGTCAAGGGAATTAGGCGACGAGTGTTCTAATAGCTAGTTTCACTGCGGTGCAAATATAGCCTGCCATATTGTGAATCGTGAAACTTTGTACAGTAACTCTAAGAGGTTTTTTTGTCGAGATGAAGGTCCAACTTGTCGTGGCGATAGATTCTTAAAGGTTGCACAGTAATTCCCAAGAGCAACTTCACCATAGCACGGAAGGTCTGAGCTGTGGTGCAAGATGAAAAACTTGGTTTTTAACTTCTAGTAACTAACTTAGCCATGATGAGGAAGGTCTAAGTTGCAGCAAAGGGTCTCAATCTCTTATTTTAACCTAAACAGCTTGGATTTTCTCATATTAATCGTACGTGATGACTTGGAAACACTTATATAAGGAGTTTAAAAAGGGGTTTCAATAGTAAAATGAATCAAAGGTTTTTAATTGATAATTGGAATAACTTGTAATCTCAAATGATTTTGATTGTACAACTAATAATCTTAATAATACCAAGGTTTAAATTTTCTTTACTCTTCTTAATTTACATCAATTGTAATTATTTAAGCCTTGATTAATGATTATTAACTACTCAATTAAGCTTAATCACTATAATTGGAAGTTAAAATCATTACAAAGGACCACAAAAATAAGGCTTTTGTAGTGACAATTTTCTCACCACAAAAGAATTTTAGCAACAAAAAGAAGAAAAAAGTCACCACTAAATATTATTTCTACCAACACATTTGTAGTCACTAAAAGGGTTGATAAGAGATACCCTTTTAGAGACAACTTTTACCAATGGTTAGAAAAAGATGCTACTAGAAGTGTACTTTTAGTGACTACTTTTTTAAATTATCACTAAATCCATTTTTTAGTGTAATTTAAATTTGTAAAATTTGAAAACTAAACTAAATTTAGACAATCAAGCAATTCAAGGAACTTAGGATTATTAATCCTCTTAATATTTGTTGCTTTCTTTGAAGTGTACACGCAAGTATACGTATCGCGAAGGCAATATAGTGATAAGAAAAGATCGTTCCCTCAAGAATTTGTTGTCAAAACAATGCCAAGTACTGAAATTCACACCCTAATTTAAATCAAGCAAATCAATTCTTGAATGTTGGTGTTAAAAAGAAATTGTTTATGGATTCTAAGCTATATAGAAGTCTAGGTTAGTATTTGGATTTCCGAGTGAATTTTAGCATCTAGGATTATTGGTCTTCTTGTACTTCATAGCAATTAGTTCAACATTCATTCCCTTCCGCTCTCAATGGTGATACATGTTGGTCTAGGATTCTGTTGTTCCTACATATATTTTTCCAAATATTATATAGGGTACTCTATTAATTTTATAATCCTTTATAAAATCAACTAAGATCAATATATAATTACAATACCTAATTAGACCATGTGAGGTTATTAAGTATATTCCTATCTCAATAACTAAGCCATCCACTTACCTTAGCAAATTTCAAGCACTCATACCACTCAAATTTTGATCTAACCTCCCTTTCCCTTTCCCAAGTTCAAGTAAGGTATCACATTAATCTAAATGTTGGCTAATCAATCAGAATGCATGAAGTATAAAGTTGAATGAACAAGCATTAACCATTGATTGCAAAATTAGAATGAAGAACAACCACTAATCCATACAAGAGTTCCAAATAATCCTAGATTAGATAGGGTTTAGCTACACATGATTATAAAAACCAAAGACAAACTTGAAGCAATAATCAAATACATCAGAAAAAATGATAAAGACAGAAGAAAGGAAGAAGAAACTTAGAAACGCAATGGATTCAGCTTCAATCTTCAATCTCCAGCTTCACTTTGCTTCAAAATGTCTTCCTAGCTTTTCCCTTAGCCTGTGCACACTTGGAATAACACAAAAACAACCCAGAATGACAGCTACTTCGACTCTCCTTCGCATATGAAGCTTTAAACCCTCAGAAATTCTGAAAGCAAAACGCTGAATTCAATTAATTCGTATTGTGTCACGGCTCAGAATATTGCACCGCGGTGAGAAGACTAAGCGCCGCGGCCTGATTTGGATGAGCTACAGCGAGATTAGGTTCTGTATGTCTTCTGAGGATATGCATGTTCCATGCCTCGACACACATATATCTGCCGCGACGAGTTTTGGTTCTGTGTAACCTCTCGCCGTGGCTTAATACTCACACGCCAAGGACTTGACTCTAATTCATTAGCACCGCGGCTTCTTGTTATCTAGCCGCAGCGATTTTTGGTTCTGACCGAGGCCTCACTGCGGCTCAAACATTTTCCACTGCGGCGCACCTTGAACAACACGGTTCCTTCATATTTTTGCACTTCCCGCCTCGACGCAATAAAACTTGCCTGTGGCAAAATATGCAAAACCAACACTTTGCAGCCTTTTTTCTCCTGAAATTGCTCAATACTCTTCAAAACATACATCCTAAAAGAAAACCAAGTATGATTATCAATATACTCAAAAATGAAGGTAAAGATGATGATTTTTCAAGAAAGTATTGAGTATAAAGCTATTCGTCCTAAGTATGTTCATTTCCTTCTATGGATGTATTATTTACCCTATAAGTGGAGGTTAGCATCATATTTACTGAGAGAAAATATGTACAATAACATGAATAGTTGGGAATTATCATACCCCTAAACTTGAACTTTTACTCGTCCTTAAGTAAAACAATCCAAAAACACTATTAGATTGACCATTGGTCGTGGGAACATTAGTGACTACTGAGGTCCTCACTTGCTACAATCAGAAAGTGTATTCAATAGGAAGAACACACCATATATGTTAGAAACAAAGTTCAAACGATAAGAGTAAGGCTTTCAACCATTTCAAAGTGTGTGTGTGTGAATTTGGCCAAACATTCATCTCAAGCAAGCATCAGAATTACTTTTCTGCACTCCAACATGTATAACCAGCCTAACACAAAAACTTCATAAGCTCACCTTTTTCCCTCTCTCCACTAAATTAGGTACCACAAAACTACTAGATCAAAAGGACTTTTAAGCTTGTAATGGTGCTAGGGCTATGGCTACCAGGATAGGCAAGGTCAGTACAAAAGGTCTTGAGAAAATCTATGTGATAGTCTACACAAACCGGAGGTGCTCTCAATGCACCTTCAGTAATGATTTAAAGGGATCCCCATCTCCAATATAAATAATTTTTTTTGTTTTGTTTTTGTTTTTGTTTTTTGTTTTTTGTTTTTTTTTGTTTTTTTGTTGAATGAACATGACCAACCATACTGCTTGTTTCTTTATCCTCATGAATGCACTATTATCTTTTTCTCAAGACAAGGGCAGGATTATAGACTTTTTAAGGCCAGTCAGGTTAGATACCCAAGTTAATAACTTTGGGACAACAGAATGAAATACCATCTCCTACGGTTTCTCTTTCTTTTTTTTTTTCCGAATGTGCAAGAGGCTTAAATAAGGTTCAAGCGTTTATGTAATTACAATAGGGTCAGGCTAGAAAGGCACAATCTTAACTAAGGAATGCTTGAATCATCTTTAAAGGTAATGCCATACCTATTGATTTGCCTCGAGAAGGTAGGAGATAAGTTCTAAAACTCTGGATTTGAGACTAGCCATACAAATTAGATTACAGAGAATTCTCTCCTAGCACTCGCAATTGATTTATGGATTGGCCAGTGGTGCATATTAAGGTTTTCAAATTGGAAGAATTCCTAATTTAGGCATTTGACCTAAGATCACAACACAGATGGCAAAGAATTCCTACTAAATATCTCTTGACACAAAACACTATCATTGGAAACAAGCAAAAATAAAACCAGCAAGCCAATAGACAAACGAGTTTAAAATGAATTTCATTTCTTGACAAGAAAAAGTTCAAGAACAAAATTTCATGTTATTTCCATCAATTATGTCAATTATGTTTGTCTAAATCCTACCCCCAAACTTAAAATTAACATTGTCCCCAATGTTAAGAAATAAGGAAAACCTAAGAGAATTAAGGCAGATAGTTTGTGCATAAGTAAAGCCTCTTTTTTTTTACAGATACTGAACAAAATGAGAGATGAAATATAAAGATAGTCACATGAACAAAATAAACAACAAGGAAAACATTAAAATAACTCCTACTAACAACAACATGAAACAGTCAAAGTTCATAATGCTGAAAACTAAATTGATGCAATTGACATAAAGCAAAAAGAACAAAGAAGGGTGTCAGATATCAGGGTCCTGTGGTGGCTGCTCCGATGGCTTCGGAGGTGGCTCCTGAGGTGGGGATCCAGCGAAACTAAGTACAAAGCTAGGAGGAGGTGGAAGTTCAGATGGGTCCCACTGTAGACGGCTGGCTAAGTGCCTCCAACATTGGTACTGCCAACGGTCCATGGCCTGCACTCAGAAGGAAAGATCCTGCATCATCGCAAATAGAGTCTCCAAGGAATGTGTCTGCGCCGGAGCTGGTGGTGTATCCTCAGTTGGCAGATGGGGTGGCTGATTGGGCTCAATTGGAAAGTCTGCCGACTCTTCAATAGGCTGCTCCATCGGCTCGTCCATAGGCTCCTTTATTGGCTCATTTTCTTCAGCCTCCAAATCACCAATCATCAGGATGGAAAATGGCTTCCTCAGGGGAAAGAGCTCCTCAATTGGCTCAAATGGCACACCAGCATCAGTGCACAACTCAGTGATCAAATGAGGATGTGCAAGGCTAGAAACTGTAGACTGGGAGATCTTCTTAATGCTCTTAAGGATAATATAACTGACATCTATCAGCCTCCCAGTCATGATGAGGTAAATCAGAATAGCCCAGTCAATGGTTAGATCACTCAAATGACCACTCGGGAGCAAGTTAGTGCAGACGAAGTGGGCCTAATAGCGAGCCACTCGATTCAAATTAGCCTACAAAATGCCTTTGGGCACCCCTCTTGACATCTTCCAAAAATTTTGACCCGGGAGAGTCAGTGCTTCAACAACGTCATCCAAATCAGGGGTCTCCCCACTCATCCGGTACATGCAGAACTCATAGTCAGCCACTAAAGAAAGGAAATATTTATCTCAAATTACTTGTTCATTGATAGTAACTGTGCGCCCTCAGACCCTATACAAATGCTCATGACAAAATGAGGCATTGGCATAGAATTCCCGAACAATGGGCGCCACAGCAGCTACTGGCTCATAACAAAATATGCCCCATCGTCTAACGGATATTTAATTCACTACTTCCTAACTCTTGATAGGCGTAGTGTTGAATTTCCTTCCTGGAATCAAAGCTCAGTGAAAAATGACTTCATTATATCGCTCTTGAGCTGCCAGGGACACAAATCGAGAGCGATCAAAGGAAGCAGCAGATGATGATAATGCTTCACCTCGGGCTTTCGTTTTTAGCGCCATTCAGAAAAAACCTGCCAAGAGAATTTAGAACTAATTAATAAGGGCAACTAAGTAACCAAGATGAAACAATAGCCCTAAACTCCTGCAATTTTAGTCTTTGCTAAACAATTAGGATCCAGTTCTAAAAAAAAATTCCAACCAACATGCAAGCATCATGAGCCATGATCTAGAATCTGATACTTGAACAATTGCACAACCCATGATCTACATATTCTATAATCCCAGCGGGCACACCATGGAATAAAATGATGGTCCAGACATTTCTAATCAAAGAAGATATATTGGGAAGCCAGTGTTGCACACAAATAAAGACAAATCAACAAACAATTCTCTTTCAAGCATTTTATCAAACAGTTAATGTGCAAGGAGACAATTCTAAAATTTGAAGTATTCAAGACATCCTCAAGGCATCATCTATCATCCATGTGTAAATAAGGAGGAAAAACAATAGACACAGGCATGTAGAAAAGACCTAAACATATTGACAAAGTCATTCAAGCATTTTAGCAAACAGATGGTGGGTATGAAATTCTTTGAAAATGAAAATGCTCAACCTAGATCAATGGATGTCCATGCAATCAAAGTTATTCATCCATAATAGCAGCACAAGAGCCAACCAATGTAATAGAGGGACTGGCGATGGAGACTTACTTGGAATTTCAAACCGACCAAATGGGACCAGGATGGGAGAATGGAATAGAGGCGCGACAGAGGGGAAAGAGCGAAACAGTGGGGAGAATGAGAGAATGGGAACTCTGAGCAACCAAACAAAGAGGGGAGAATGGAAATGGAGCAAAAAAATCATGACAGAGGGGTGGGGGAAATGCACCTGTTGAAGAGAACTGCTGGACAAAAGAGGGGCAGGTTTAAAATGTTTCGAAAACCTTTTTATTTTCTTTGATTTATGACTCATGCCGCAGCAAAAAGTAATGAGCTGCGGCAGAATTTGCCTCTACACCTGTAAAAACTGCCCAACCTGACTCGCGCTGCGACCACTTTTTCTACTAAGCCAAATGACGCTGCAGCTGTCTTCACAGAGCCGTAGCAAAATTCGACACTGACTCTCATACCCTAATTGCTTTATATGATTCACGCCGCAGCTATTTCTTAAACGCCTCGACAAGTTTTACCACTGTCCTCTTACACGCCGCAGCAAAGATGGTTACGCTGCGACGAGTTTTGCCACTGACTGCAAGTATACTGCAGCGCATAATATGGAGCCACAGCACAATCCTACCCTGATGAACTATTCAAAAATTTTGCCCACTCTCACTGATGTAGCACGATTCTTTTACTTTAAACCCATCAATTTTGAAATTTAAAGCATAAAACAGGTCCTAAGTTGATTCATAAAGTCAGAAATACTCTCTCTTCTTTGCTTTTGTGATCTTGGCCTCGCTACTACATAAATTGTTTGGAATTTTTCCCATAGCTCTGCATGATTAGCACCATTCACTAGATTCTCCTGAAACTAAAAACATGCAACCAAAAGTTACCTACACGAAATTCTAACACTTTTTATTTTCAAAAACACAAATAAGGAAAAGAACTTGGGTTGCCTCCCAAGAAGCGCTAAGTTTATAGTCCTTAGCCCGACTTTCGATGACTTCACATGCAATCCTTTAGAGAGATGATGGACTTTTGACGGTCCACTTCTCCTCCTTGATAGTGTTTGAGTTTCTGACCATTGACTTTGAATTTTCTGTTTGACTCCTTTTCCATGATCTCCACTACACCGAACGGAGAGACATTAACGACTTCAAAAGGTCCTAACCACCGCGACTTGAGCTTGCCCAAAAAGAGCTTAAGCCTTGAGTTATATAGCAATACCAATTGACCAGGCTCAAACTTCCTCAGTAAATTTTTTCTGTCATGCCATTGCTTTGTCCTTTCTTTATAGAGCTTGGAACTTTTATAAGCATAAAGTCAGAATTCATCCAGCTCATTAAGTTGCAACAGTCTTTTCCCACCAGCTTTTCTTAAGTCAAAATTTAATTTTTTTACAGCCCAAAAAGCATTGTGCTCGAGTTCAACTGGTAGGTGACAAGCTTTACTGAAGACAAGCTTGTAAGGAGACATGCCAATGGGAGTTTTGAATGCTATATGATAAGCCTACAAAGTATCATCTAATTTCTCAGCCCAATCCTTTCTTGAGGGGCCCATCATTTTCTCCAAAATCCACTTTATCTCTCGATTAGACACTTCACATTGGCCATTATTCTGAGGATGATATGCCAAAGCCATCTTGTGTTGCACTCCATATTTCTTAAGGAATGCTATGAGCTGGTGATTGTTGAAATGGGTTCCCTCATCACTAATGATTACCCTAGGGGCCCCAAATCTGGTAAAGATGTTCTTCTTTAAAAATTTCATTACTGCCCTCGCATCATTAGTGTAACAGGCCACTGCCACAATCCACTTTGTCACATAATCCACAGCAACAAGTATGTAGTGGTTGTTTTGAGAAGAAGTGAAAGGCCCCATAAAGTCTATCCCCTAAACATTAAAGGCTTCCACTTCTAAAATATTATTTAGAGGCATCTCATGTCGTTTAGATAGATTACCACCTCTTTGGTACTTGTCACATCACCCTACAAAAGTGTGGGCATCCTTGAACAATGAAGGCCAATAAAAGCCCGATTAGAGGATTTTGGCTGCAGTTCATTGCCGATTAAAATGTCCTCCATCCTCAGCTGCATGACATCTTAGTAAGATAGATTCTTGCTCCTCATCTGGGACCACCTTCCCAGTATTTGATCCGCACACATTCTAAATAAGAAGGGCTCATCCCAGACATACAACTTCACGTCATGGAGAAATCTCTTCCTCTGGTGTGAACTTAAATTTGGAGGCAATACATGGCATACCAAATAATTTACATAATCCGCGTACCATGGCATTTTTTTTTTGCTCCACAAAAAATAAGCTCTCATCCAGAAAAGTCTCATTGATATGTTTCTCTTGATCTCCCTGAGTTTCACTACTCAGTCTAGACAAATGATCAGCCACATAGTTCTCACTACCCTTTTTGTCAACTATCTCCAGATCAAATTCTTGTAGAAGCAGAACCCATAGAATGAGCCTTGGTTTGGAGTCCTTCTTCTCAATCAAATACTTGATGGTCGAATGGTCTGTGAAAATCGTGACCTTGGTACCCACCAAATAAGATCTGAACTTCTCAAATGCATATACTATTGCCAACAACCCTTTTTCGGTGGTAGTATAATTCAGTTGAGCTTCCGATAGAGTTTTACTGGCATAGTATATTGGGTGAAAGAGCCTCCCTTTCCTTTGCCCTAGCACTACCCCCACAGCGTAGTCGCTAGCATCACACATCACTTCAAAAGGTTTAGCCCAATTAGGTGCCACGATAATAGGGGTAGATACTAATTTCTTCTTCAACTCCTCAAAAGCCCTATGACCACTACAAAAAAAAGTGTATTCAGCTTCGGTTATCTAATGTCGGTTGTTGGAACTGACATTAGATGCATTGAAGGAGAGAAATTTAACGTCGCTTACTTAATAACAGTTAAAACTGACATTAGTTTTTTTTTCAATCATTTCAAATAAAAAAAAGGTCACCACTGGAGGGAACTAAAACCTTTTGGCACGCTCTGTTATCAGACAACACAAAGGGAAATCTTGTGAAATAAGAGAAAGCTCTAAATCTCCCTAAGTCAGTTCTTGAAAGTTGGTCGGCTGGATGGTTAAACTATTAGCTCCTCTCATCACGCTCGTCGCACCACTGGCCATCTAACTCTGAATCCAATTTTAGAGATCGTTCCTTCCTGTCCCTCGAGCGTCCTTGATCCTTTCCTGGCCTTTGATGAATGAATGACACCCACCCAAACCCAAGTCCTTCTAAAGCAAGACCAAGCCCACCATCGAATGACTTGAAGCATAGAAGTGTGAAATCTAAAAGAGAGAGAGGGAGAAGCTACGACATTTGCCTCTGTGGTTTCACTGATTGTCAAAAGCATCGATAGACTGATTCTGCATTATGGTTCATATAGCTTGGTCTTCCCAAATCTGAGCATTTGATTTTGTGTTTGGTTTTTGAGCAAAAGGTTTGTATTCCTTTGATGTTCTTTGTTTAGTTCCATTTCCGTTTGTTTTTCTTTTGTAAAATTTAGATTTTGTTTTTACTTGGAACAATGATATATTTTTTTCAAATATTCATCTAGAAACAAATTGGGATTCAAGAGGCTGTGACAGAAGTTTTGGCAATGAAGATAACAACCTAGGGGAAGGCAAAGAAGATGCTCTGGTTTGTCTTAAGCTTCCTCTCCCACTAGCTTATCATTTTACTCTGCTTTACCGTATCATATATAGTATATGAATGCATAAGTCTGTTGTATATAAAAAGAAAAGATCACTCCACTCCAGACTCAAGACTCAACAAAGCACCCTTTCCTCTGTGTGTCTATTTTGTTGATTACTTTTGTGCTTATTTTTAAAGGCACCATGGATAATCAAATTCTCTGATTTTCAAGTTAAGCTCAATTTGCCCTATTTCTGTTGATTTTTCTGCTGAACCTTGACTCCATGAATCTATTGCAAGCAACACAGACATGATCTTGATCTAAAACATGAGCACAGTGTTCTTGTATATGTTTAGCCAAATATACAATATTTTCATGAATTTCGGAACTCATTTAGATGTATACATCTGCTGATTTTTGGATGTCGTTCACATTTTCCGTTTCTGTTCGTTTTTTACCATAAGAGTCAACTTCTTGGATTTTTCTGGAGCTGCACAGCACTGATCTTGCGATAAATTTTTGTCACATTGTTTGTATATATGTTAAGTATGCTCTGAAAATTTTTTGTGAATTTTTGAGTCCATTTTCTTAGGTTAAAGTAGATAATTCAGAAGGTTATGCAGATGTCCTGTTTTGCTGTTTTTCTGATTTTGTTAGCTACTTTGTTGATTTTTCTGTACTAATCCATGTGGAATTTTGAGCTAAATTTTAGTTACAGATGTTCTATGATATGTCTTTGAGGTTGAGAAAAATTGGTTTGAGGTTTCAATTTCATTAGCTAGGACTTTTTCATTGAGGACTATACATGATTTAGCATTGTTCCAAAATTCAGCAACCTGATTTACTGGGAGTCTTGGGAGTGGAATTTTGCTGTGATTTTTGGAGTATATGTTCATCTGTGTGTCTATTTTGTAGATTACTTTTGTGCTTATTATTAGAGGCACCTTGGATGATCAAATTCTCTGATGTTCAAGTTAAGCTCAATTTTGCCCTATTTCTGTTGATTTTTCTGCTGAACCTTGACTTCATGAATCTATTGCACGCAACCACAGACATGATCTTGATCTAAAATATGAGCACAGTGTTCTTGTATATGTTTAGTCTAATATACAATATTTTCATGCACTTTGGAACTCATTAAGATGTACAAATCTGCTGATTTTTGGATGTCGTTCACATTTTCAGTTTATGTTCGTTTTCTACCTTAAGAGTCAACTTTGTGGATTTTTCTGGAGCTGCACAGCGTTGATCTTGCGCTAAATTCTTGTCACATTGTTTGTATATATGTTATGTAAGTTCTGAAAATTTTTTGTGATTTTTTGAGTTCATTTTCTTAGGTTAAAGTAGATAATTCAGAAGGTTGTGCAGATGTTCTGTTTTGCTGTTTTTCTGATTTTGTTAGCTACTTTGTTGATTTTTCTGTACTAATCCATGCATAATTTTGAGCTAAATTTTAGTTATAGATGTTCTTTGATACGTTTTTGAGGATGAGAAAAATTGGTTTGAGGTTTCAATTTCATTAGCTAGGACTTTTGATTGAGGACTATACATGGTTTAGCATTGTTCCAAAATTCAGCAACCTGATTTACTAGGAGTCTTGGGAGTGGAATTTTGCTGTGATTTTTGGAGTATATGTTCATCTGTGTGTCTATTTTGTTGATTTCTTTTGTTCTTATATTTAGAGGCACCTTGGATGATCAAATTCTCTGATGTTCAAGTTAAGCTCAATTTTGCCCTATTTCTGTTGATTTTTCTGCTGAACCTTGACTTCATGAATCTATTGCAAGCAACACAGACATGATCTTGATCTAAAATATGAGCACAGTGTTCTTGTATATGTTTAGTCTAATATACAATATTTTCATGCACTTTGGAACTCATTTAGATGTACAAATCTGCTGATTTTTGGATGTCGTTCACATTTTCAGTTTATGTTCGTTTTCTACCTTAAGAGTCAACTTTGTGGATTTTTCTGGAGCTGCACAGCGTTGATCTTGCGCTAAATTCTTGTCACATTGTTTGTATATATGTTATGTAAGTTCTGAAAATTTTTTGTGATTTTTTGAGTTCATTTTCTTAGGTTAAAGTAGATAATTCAGAAGGTTGTGCAGATGTTCTGTTTTGCTGTTTTTCTGATTTTGTCAGCTACTTTGTTGATTTTTCTGTACTAATCCATGTGTAATTTTGAGCTAAATTTTAGTTACAGATGTTCTTTGATATGTCTTTGAGGTTGAGAAATATTGGTTTGAGGTTTCAATTTCATTAGCTAGGACTTTTTGATTGAGGACTATACATGCTTTAGCATTGTTCCAAAATTCAGCAACCTGATTTACTGGGAGTCTTGGGAGTGGAATTTTGCGGTGATTTTTGGAGTATATGTTCATCTGTGTGTCTATTTTGTTGATTACTTTTGTGCTTATATTTAGAGGCACCTTGGATGATCAAATTCTCTGATGTTCAAGTTAAGCTCAATTTTGCCCTATTTCTGTTGATTTTTCTGCTGAACCTTGACTTCATGAATCTATTGCAAGCAACACAGACATGATCTTGATCTAAAATATGAGCACAGTGTTCTTGTATATGTTTAGTCTAATATACAATATTTTCATGCACTTTGGAACTCATTTAGATGTACAAATCTGCTGATTTTTGGATGTCGTTCACATTTTCAGTTTATGTTCGTTTTCTACCTTAAGAGTCAACTTTGTGGATTTTTCTGGAGCTGCACAGCGTTGATCTTGCGCTAAATTCTTGTCACATTGTTTGTATATATGTTATGTAAGTTCTGAAAATTTTTTGTGATTTTTTGAGTTCATTTTCTTAGGTTAAAGTAGATAATTCAGAAGGTTGTGCAGATGTTCTGTTTTGCTGTTTTTCTGATTTTGTCAGCTACTTTGTTGATTTTTCTGTACTAATCCATGTGTAATTTTGAGCTAAATTTTAGTTACAGATGTTCTTTGATATGTCTTTGAGGTTGAGAAAAATTGGTTTGAGGTTTCAATTTCATTAGCTAGGACTTTTGATTGAGGACTATACATGGTTTAGCATTGTTCCAAAATTCAGCAACCTGATTTACTAGGAGTCTTGGGAGTGGAATTTTGCTGTGATTTTTGGAGTATATGTTCATCTGTGTGTCTATTTTGTTGATTACTTTTGTGCTTATATTTAGAGGCACCTTGGATGATCAAATTCTCTGATGTTCAAGTTAAGCTCAATTTTGTCCTATTTCTGTTGATTTTTCTGCTGAACCTTGACTTCATGAATCTATTGCAAGCAACACAGACATGATCTTGATCTAAAATATGAGCACAGTGTTCTTGTATATGTTTAGTCTAATATACAATATTTTCATGCACTTTGGAACTCATTTAGATGTACAAATCTGCTGATTTTTGGATGTTGTTCACATTTTCAGTTTCTGTTCGTTTTTTACCTTAAGAGTCAACTTTGTGGATTTTTCTGGAGCTGCGCAGAACTGATCTTGCGCTAAATTCTTGTCACATTGTTTGTATATATGTTATGTAAGTTCTGAAAATTTTTTGTGATTTTTTGAGTTCATTTTCTTAGGTTAAAGTAGATAATTCAGAAGGTTGTGCAGATGTTCTGTTTTGCTGTTTTTCTGATTTTGTCAGCTACTTTGTTGATTTTTCTGTACTAATCCATGTGTAATTTTGAGCTAAATTTTAGTTATAGATGTTCTTTGATATGTCTTTGAGGATGAGAAATATTGGTTTGAGGTTTCAATTTCATTAGCTAGGACTTTTTGATTGAGGACTATACATGGTTTAGCATTGTTCCAAAATTCAGCAACCTGATTTACTGGGAGTCTTGGGAGTGGAATTTTGCGGTGATTTTTGGAGTATATGTTCATCTGTGTGTCTATTTTGTTGATTACTTTTGTGCTTATATTTAGAGGCACCTTGGATGATCAAATTCTCTGATGTTCAAGTTAAGCTCAATTTTGTCCTATTTCTGTTGATTTTTCTGCTGAACCTTGACTTCATGAATCTATTGCAAGCAACACAGACATGATCTTGATCTAAAATATGAGCACAGTGTTCTTGTATATGTTTAGTCTAATATACAATATTTTCATGCACTTTGGAACTCATTTAGATGTACAAATCTGCTGATTTTTGGATGTTGTTCACATTTTCAGTTTCTGTTCGTTTTTTACCTTAAGAGTCAACTTTGTGGATTTTTCTGGAGCTGCGCAGAACTGATCTTGCGCTAAATTCTTGTCACATTGTTTGTATATATGTTATGTAAGTTCTGAAAATTTTTTGTGATTTTTTGAGTTCATTTTCTTAGGTTAAAGTAGATAATTCAGAAGGTTGTGCAGATGTTCTGTTTTGCTGTTTTTCTGATTTTGTCAGCTACTTTGTTGATTTTTCTGTACTAATCCATGTGTAATTTTGAGCTAAATTTTAGTTATAGATGTTCTTTGATATGTCTTTGAGGATGAGAAAAATTGGTTTGAGGTTTCAATTTCATTAGCTAGGACTTTTTGATTGAGGACTATACATGCTTTAGCATTGTTCCAAAATTCAGCAACCTGATTTACTGGGAGTCTTGGGAGTGGAATTTTGCGGTGATTTTTGGAGTATATGTTCATCTGTGTGTCTATTTTGTTGATTACTTTTGTGCTTATATTTAGAGGCACCTTGGATGATCAAATTCTCTGATGTTCAAGTTAAGCTCAATTTTGCCCTATTTCTGTTGATTTTTCTGCTGAACCTTGACTTCATGAATCTATTGCAAGCAACACAGACATGATCTTGATCTAAAATATGAGCACAGTGTTCTTGTAAATGTTTAGTCTAATATACAATATTTTCATGCACTTTGGAACTCATTTAGATGTACAAATCTGCTGATTTTTGGATGTCGTTCACATTTTCAGTTTCTGTCCGTTTTTTACCTTAAGAGTCAACTTTGTGGATTTTTCGGGAGCTGCACAGCGTTGCTCTTGCGCTAAATTCTTGTCAAATTGTTTGTATATATGTTATGTAAGTTCTGAAAATTTTTTGTGATTTTTTGAGTTCATTTTCTTAGGTTAAAGTAGATAATTCAGAAGGTTGTGCAGATGTTCAGTTTTGCTGTTTTTCTGATTTTGTCAGCTACTTTGTTCATTTTTCTGTACTAACCCATGTGTCATTTTGAGCTAAATTTTAGTCATAGATGTTCTTTGATATGTCTTTGAGGTTGAGAAAAATTAGTTTGAGGTTTCAATTTCATTAGCTAGGACTTTTTGATTGAGGACTATACATGGTTTAGCATTGTTCCAAAATTCAGCAACCTGATTTACTGGGAGTCTTGGGAGTGGAATTTTGCTGTGATTTTTGGAGTATATGTTCATCTGTGTGTCTATTTTGTTGATTACTTTTGTGCTTATATTTAGAGGCACCTTGGATGATCAAATTCTCTGATGTTCAGGTTAAGCTCAATTTTGCCCTATTTCTGTTGATTTTTCTGCCGAACCTTGACTCCATGAATCTATTGCAAGCAACACAGACATGATCTTGATCTAAAACATGAGCACAGTGTTCTTGTATATGTTTAGTCTAATATACAATATTTTCATGCACTTTGGAACTCATTTAGATGTACAAATCTGCTGATTTTTGGATGTTGTTCACATTTTCAGTTTCTGTTCGTTTTTTACCTTAAGAGTCAACTTTGTGGATTTTTCTGGAGCTGCACAGAACTGATCTTGCGCTAAATTTTTGTTACATTGTTTGTATATATGTTATGTATCTTTTGAAATATTTTTGTGATTTTTTGAGTCCATTTTCGTAGGTTAAAGTAGATAATTCAGAAGGTTGTGCAGATGTTCTCTTTTGCTGTTTTTCTGATTTTGTTAGCTACTTTGTTGATTTTTCTGTACTAATCCATGTGGAAGTTTGAGCTAAATTTTAGTTATAGATGTTCCTTGATATGTCTTTGAGGTTGAGAAAAATTGGTTTGGGGTTTCAATTTCATTAGCTAGGACTTTTTGATTGAGGACTATACATGGTTTAGCATTGTTCCAAAATTCAGCAACCTGATTTACTGGGAGACTTGGGAGTGGAATTTTGCTGTGATTTTTGGAGTATATGTTCATCTGTGTGTCTATTTTGTTGATTACTTTTGTGCTTATATTTAGAGGCACCTTGGATGATCAAATTCTCTGATTTTCAAGTTAACCGCAATTTGCCCTATTTCTGTTAATTTTTCTGCTGAACCTTGACTTCATGAATCTATTGCAAGAAACACAGACATGATCTTGATCTAAGATATGAGCACAGTGTTCTTGTATATGTTTAGTCTAATATACAATATTTTCATGCACTTTGGAACTCATTTAGATGTACAAATCTGCTGATTTTTGGATGTTGTTCACATTTTCAGTTTCTGTTCGTTTTTTACCTTAAGAGTCTACTTTGTGGATTTTTCTGGAGCTTCACAGCACTGATCTTGCGCTAAACTTTTGTCACATTGTTTGTATATATGTTATGTATGTTTTGAAAATTTTTTGTGATTTTTTGAGTCCATTTTTTTAGGTTAAAGTAGATAATTCAGAAGGTTGTGCAGATGTTCTCTTTTGCTGTTTTTCTGATTTTGTTAGCTACTTTGTTGATTTTTCTGTACTAATCCATGTGGAATTTTGAGCTAAATTTTAGTTATAGATGTTCTTTGATATGTCTTTGAGGTTGAGAAAAATTGGTTTGAGGTTTCAATTTCATTAGCTAGGACTTTTTGATTGAGGACTATACATGGTTTAGCATTGTTCCAAAATTCAGCAACCTGATTTACTGGGAGACTTGGGAGTGGAATTTTGCTGTGATTTTTGGAGTATATGTTCATCTGTGTGTCTATTTTGTTGATTACTTTTGTGCTTATTTTTAGAGGCACCTTGGATGATCAAATTCTCTGATTTTCAAGTTAACCGCAATTTGCCCTATTTCTGTTAATTTTTCTGCTGAACCTTGACTTCATGAATCTATTGCATGCAACACAGACATGATCTTGATCTAAAATATGAGCACAGTGTTCTTGTATATGTTTAGTCTAATATACAATATTTTCATGCACTTTGGAACTCATTTAGTTGTACAAATATGCTGATTTTTGGATGTTGTTCACATTTTCAGTTTCTGTTCGTTTTTTACCTTAAGAGTCTACTTTGTGGATTTTTCTGGAGCTGCACAGCACTGATCTTGCGCTAAAATTTTGTCACATTGTTTGTATATATGTTATGTATGTTCTGAAAATTTTTTGTGATTTTTTGAGTTCATTTTCTTAGGTTAAAGTAGATAATTCAGAAGGTTGTGCAGATGTTCTGTTTTGCTGTTTTTCTGATTTTGTTAGCTACTTTGTTGATTTTTCTGTACTAATCCATGTGGAATTTTGAGCTAAATTTTAGTTATAGATGTTCTTTGATATGTCTTTGAGGATGAGAAAAATTGGTTTGAGGTTTCAATTTCATTAGCTAGGACTTTTTGATTGAGGACTATACATGGTTTAGCATTGTTCCAAAATTCAGCGTTGTGGATACTATGTTGCAATACTTTTTTATCACTCCTTATTCTCACTCTTTAAACATGTTCAATATATACATACACATAGCCATGTGGACATTATGTTACAATACTTTTTTATCACTCCTTATTCTAAACTTCTTCATTTTTGTTGCAGACAACACTAGAGAATCCTCTAGGTTGCAGCACACCCAGAAATTTTACTTATAAGCTGATCTTAATCTCTTATGTAAATTCTCAAGGTATGATTTACCATTTGTATACACTTTCAATATTGCTTCTTCTTGTGTAATCTGTTTTTCATATGTATATATATATATATATATGTGCCTTTTTATTCTTTCTTATTTTTTTTAATGCTAATTTGCATCTCTACTATTTTTTTTTGAAATGCTAATGACTAGTTTTCTGCTAGCAGACATCCATATGTATTGCTGACTATTCACATTAGTTAGTAAGTTTGTGTTAGTGGAAGTTAGTTGACTTGAATTTTTTGTTTGTACAAGGTTAACCATACCCATAGTAGGACCAAAGTGATGTATTTTCAAAAGGTTTAGATTGATTCGATGCTCATTATTTCTTAAGGACTAAAAAGATTAACTATTGGTTTCAAGTATATTGTTTTACCTATCTTTGACTTGAATACGCATTACACATGATTTTCTTTTATTTGTTGCATTTTCCCATATCTTGTAATGAATATTCTTATTGTTTGTTTTTTTCCCTTTAATTGTCACATATGTGTGTCCTTTTTATGTTTGAAATTGTCACACATTTTTTTAAAATATTCCTCTTCATGAATTTACATAAAAATTAGATAATAAAATGAGTTAATATGCATTGTTAATGATTTGATTGTGTTTATAAATATCTAGGTGTCATGATGGATAAAAGTTGGATTAGTAAGCCACGAACTTCACCTAAATATGTCATCGGGGTAGAAGGCTTTCTTGATTTTGCATTCTCTAGGCCTAATGCAAAGGGAGTTGTAAAATGCCCATGTTGTTCCTGTGGTTTTAAAAAATGCTTCTCAAGAGATATTATCTTCGATCACTTGATATGCAATGGTTTCCCCTTAGGGTATACTACTTGGATTAGGCATGGAGAACTCCCTGAGGAGGAGGGTGATTCTAGTAGTCCCATAGTACAAGTTGAGCAAATGGGAGGGGATATGCGAGATTTGTTACATGATGCCTTTGGGGTCTCTAGGGAGAGAAACATTTATGAACCTAGGCCATCCCAACCCCATACTACTGAAGTACAAATAGATTTCAATAACGAGTTTAATGAGGAATCCCAAAACTTTGCCACCTTAATTAATGATGAGAGCCAAGAATTGTATGAAGGCTGTACAAAGTATTCCAAACTTTCATTTTTGGTGAAACTTTATCATATCAAGTGTTTATGTCGGGTGAGTGATAAAGCAATGGACATGATTTTAGAATTGTTAAAGGATGCATTTGAAAATGCAAGGCTCCCAAATTCTTTTTATGATGCCAAAAAGACCATAAATAAGCTAGGTCTTAATTATAAAAAAATCTATGCTTGTCCAAATGATTGCATGTTATATTGGGATGATGATACTAAGCGTGACAAATGTAAAAGTTGCAATACCTCTAGATGGAAGACCAATGCAAGGGTGGCTAACAATGATGACTTTAGTGGACATAAGAAATGGAAAAATAAGCCTGCAAAGGTTTTGCGTTACTTTCCACTTATGCCAAGATTGCAAAGATTATTTATGTCATCTAAAACAGCTGAACATATGAGGTGGCATGCAACAAACCAAAACACAGATGACCTACTTAGACATCCAAGAGATGGTGAAGCTTAGAAGTCATTTGATGCTAGATACCCTGAATTTGCTGCAGATCCTAGAAATGTCAGACTTGGCTTAGCGAGTGATGGTTTCAATCCCTTCAGGGTAATAAGCACTAATCATAGCATTTGGCCTGTGATTTTGATTCCATACAACTTTCCACCATGGATGTGTATGAAGCAAACATCTTTCATACTGTCTATGATCATACCTGGGAAAAGAATGCCTGGGAATGACATTGATGTCTACTTACAACCACTGATTAAAGAACTGAATGACTTGTGGGTTAATGGTATAAATACATTTGATGTTTCAACAAACCAAATGTTCAATATGCGAGCTGCATTATTATGGACTATAAGTGATTTCCCAGGCTTAGGAAATTTGTCTGGATGGAATACCTATACTGGGTTAGCATGTCCATCATGCAATTTTGATCAAGAGCCTCATAGACTTACTAACAGTAAGAAGTGGTGTTTCACAGGTCATCGTATATTTTTACCACCCCAGCATAGATATAGATTCAATCGGAATTGTTTTGATGGGATTGTGGAGAGACGTGAGCCAATTCTATTAACTGGTGATATGATACTCACTCAATTACAAGGTGTTAATGTCACATTTGGTAAGAACCCAATTTCAAATTTAAGAAGGAAAAGACCTCGTGGGAGAGATAGTGAAGTTGATAGCCAACAGTGGAGAAAGAGAAGTATATTTTTCCAATTGCCATATTGGGTTAACAATAAGTTGCGACACAATTTAGATGTAATGCATATTGAAAAAAATGTTTGTGACAATGTCTTGTACACATTATTAAATGAGACTGGAAAGTCAAAAGACAATTTGAATGCTTGAAAGGATTTAGAACAATTAGGAGTAAGGCCTGAGTTATGGCCAGATGCAAATGGTAAATTCAAATCTGCATGTTTCACTATGACAAACTCTCAAAAAGATATTTTCTTTCAAACACTTAAGGATGTGACAATGCCAGATGGTTATGCATCAAACATTTCTAGATGTATTGATATAAAACATCGTAAAATCTCAGGCCTAAAAAGTCATGACTCTCATGTTCTTATAGAGCAGTTACTTCCAGTGGCATTACGAAATGTGCAGATGGATCCTAAAGTTACCACAGTTGTGCTAGAACTTTGTTTATTCTTTAGAAAATTATGTTCTCATGTCTTGGATGTCAAAGATCTTGACAAACTTCAAGATCAAATAGTGATTACACTTTGTCAAATGGAGATGTTGTTCCCACCATCCTTCTTCACAGTGATGGTGCACCTGGTAATTCATTTAGTAGAAGAAGCAAAGCTTGGTGGTCCAGTTCATTATCGATGGATGTATCTGATAGAGAGGTAATACCTTATTTTTTTATTTTTATTTGTCAAATACTATTTTCAATTGCCTAATTATATATATGTTGGCTTGTTCAACCCATATAGGTACCTTGGACACTGTAAGTCATATATAAGAAATAAGGCACAAGCAGAAGGTTCTATTGCTGAAAGCTACCTCTGTGAGGAAATATTAACATTTTGTTCAAGGTATTTACAGGACATTGAAACAAGGTTTAATAGGCCGAGTCGTAATGATGATTATGTGGTTCTTGGTTGCTCTGAAGCATATATGTTTCCACAAGTTGGTCATCCTATTGGAGGCATATCAGGAATTCAACTTACTCTTATTGAGAAGATTCAAGCACATCATTGTGTCTTATTCAATTGTAAAGCAATTGAAGAGCTTGTTCAGTAAGTACTTGGTAATTCTTTTTTGGCTTCAAACATGATGTTGTTAGTCTTTGATGCTAGCAATTGTTTTCTTATAGACAATATAGAGATGATGTGAAAGCCAGGCTTCGTCATCATACTAGATCTGCTGTGGCAATTCACAAACATGTTACAAAAAATTTTGCCAATTGGTTCAAAGAATATGTGAGACTTATTTTGTTAAAGTTTATATATATGTTAATATATTGAAGATGTATGGTTAAGCTAACATGTTAACTATTTCAGGTTGATAAGGATGATAATGGAAGGTTTCCAGACGACATTAAATTTCTTGCAAGAGGTCCTTTGACATTGGCTAAAAGACTTAGTGCATTCAATATAAATGGTTTTAGGTTTCGTACATTGAAAAGAGAAGAAGGATTGAAGACTCAAAATAGTGGTGTGTGGGTAACATCAGAAACTAGATGTTATGCTAGTGCAAAAGATGAGAGAGTTGCACTTGCGGATCTCTTGTACTATGGCAAATTAATAGATATAATTGAGTTGAACTACTATGGCCATTTTAAGGTTGTGCTTTTCAAATGTTTATGGGCTAGCACTAAAGGGATTAAAAAGGATGACTTTCAGTTCAATTTAGTTAATTTCTCTCGATTAATCCATACTGGAGATGTTGCAGAAGATGAGCCTTACATTCTAGCTTCACAGGCTCAGATGGTTTTTTATGTAGATGACAAAACGAATCAACCATGGAGTGTAGCAATTCATGTGAGGCCTCGAGACCTATTTGAAATGGGAGATGATGCAAAAAATGAGGAAGAAGATAATGGTCACCAATTCGAACAGATACATTTAGAGCAACAAGTTGTTTCTACTTTTCTGATGATATTGATAATTTGCAATTAGTAAGAGGTGATGAAGAACATTTTTCTGATCAACCAATTAACAACCTTGAGTTTGATAATAGCGATGAAGAGGATGACATGGTTTGTTTAATCACATTAAGAGAATTTTTATTTGTGTTATGTTTTATTGCCAACTTTGGAAGTTATTTTTTTTTTGCATGTTTATAAAATGGCATTATTATATTCTTGGTTTACATGTGTAGGATGCCGCTTAAACATCCACGCTCATTTCGGGCAAAGGTTGTTGATATTGCTCAAAGATTACATCAATCAATTCCTGCTTCCACTCCTGCTAGGAACCCACAAACACCGACAACTCCCATTGTGGTTACTTCTACCCCAGCTTCTCAAACACAAATTCCTGCTTCCACTCCTGCTAGGAACCCACAAACAGCAACAACTCCCACTGCGGTTACTTCTACCCCTGCTTCTCAAACACATGCAACAACTAATCCAATTAACTCAACGTATGTCTCTCATCCACAACTCCAAGTAGTAATAGGTGATACTACATCTTCTCAACCATGTGGAGCAGCTGATAATGGTGAAACTTCCTTCCAACGACGTGCACCAAGAGACCATGTCAAAAATAAAGATTGGATTGTTGATATTGTTGGTAATTAATGTAGTCAATCATATTATGACATAATTAGTAATTTAAGTGTAACATTTACTTTTTCTCTTTTGCATGGCAGATGAAAATGGAGTAGTAAGAAAAGAGAGACTGAAGGCAAAAGATGTTTGGAATCTAGAGACAGGGAAGAGGATAGCTTGTCCAATTGATGAGTTTGGACAACCGTATGGTGACGAGGCTGGCATACTTGGAGTTTGGTTAGGAGAGTTAGCCACAGACACTAACCTCATTCCTCTCAACTTCTTTGATTGGAGGGAAGTTCCAGAAAGATATATGAAGTTGGGAATAGAACAAGTGCAGGTGTAGAGAGTAAATTTTTTTATTTTTGCAGTCTTCATTCTTAATTATATGTTTTCACAAGCTCATATAATTTACCAAATGATTTTAAGTACAGAATAAGATTGCATTCCAGTCTAGAGATGGATTAGAATGGGCATGGAAATCACTAGGAGTTAAGCGAAAAGAGTTTAGAAACAGGCTACATAAGAGTCTATTTGGGGAAAATGATAGTAGGGAGGAGATCATGAATAAATGTCCAGAAAGAATTTCACAAGACCAGTGGAATAGCTTCGTGGACTATCGACTACAAGAAAGTCGCATTGTAATGTTTTATCTCTTCATACATTTTTGTTCCTTAATTAACATTACATCATTCACTTGTTTGTCTTTGATTTATAGGGAATAAGCAACAAAAATAGGGTTAATCGTCAAAAACTCAAGTATCCTCACACTGGTGGTTCTAAGAGTAATTCTAGAAGAAGGCATGAGATGGTAATTTACAATTTTTTTTATTTGGAACGTAAATAAGGAAAATTGTAGAAAACTTATTCCATCTCATTTCTTGGATTGTAGGCAATACAAATGGGTCGGCCACCAAAACATTGTGAAGTATTTCTTGCAACATGCAAACATGCTGATGGGAGCTATGTCAATGATGCAGCAAGAGTTGTAGGGGTAAGTGACCAAAATTTTTCTAATGTTAGAGCGTTGTAATTTTTGTACACTAGCATGTTCTGTGGTTTTATTATATTCATCTAGAGTTCTTGTTTTTTCTCTAAAAACTAATCCATATGTTAAATTAAAATGATCTATTATATGTTAAAAGATACTCATAAATTATTTATATTTTTTTTCTATAGCTTAAACTTTTAGATAAAACGATCTTAACGTAATCAATTTGAACAATATCTATATCTCAAGTGATAAGATATACTAAAAATGATGAGGTGATATGGTAGAGTAGGTGGTGAGTCAAGGGTACAACTAACTTTTACCGAATCACAATGTTTTCTCAATTGTGAGATGTACATTGTCCAATTTGTATTTGGAACGCTGCTACTTCTTCATGCAATTTGCATTTGAAGTTCAACTGCTTGTTATGGTTGCCTTATTATATTTTGGATTGTCCTTGAGTAGGTTTTGCCTTTTCCTTCTTTTGCCATCCTACAAGACGATAAATTAGTTTAACATGTTGCAACATCTTCTAAATAAATCTTGCATGATTTTAAAGCATTAATCTTTTAATCTCTTCTAGAAGAAACAAGGCATAACAGAAAAACAAAAAAAAACTCATTTTTATATTTTCTCTCCCAATTATGGATACTTTGAAAATTGAGATGTGTTTATATTAAATGCAATATTTTAAATTATACATAAATACTTCAAATTTTATTGCTTTATAGTATCCTCATCATGTCTTATTTTTTCACTTTGCACTCTTATGCTAATAACCAAAAACAAAACAAAACAAAATAGAAATAGGCATCTAGTATTCCCATATATATATATATATCTTGATTACTTTGTGATTGTTTTGAGGACAAGGCGAACCAATTCCTAAATCTACCAGAAAGCAAAAACCCAAATTACTGCCAAAAATTAAAGCACATATTGGCATACACATTAAGTTTTGGATGTTGGCAATTAATTTTCTTTTTGTGAACTAGTTTTTTTTAACAATTATTTTTATTTCGCATTTCAATGTTTCACTTATCCAAATATGCATGCTAAAGCTATTGGATATTGTCTCTTATATGACAACTTATTGTTTTGATATGTAGGAAGAAATTTCACAGAGGCTTAGTCAAGAAACTGAGACTTCACCACTTGTTTCATCAGATGATCCACTTGGTCAAATGCTGGGAAAAGAGCATTCTGGACGAGTACGTGGCTTGGGGTTAGGTCCATGCCCTTCTAGGGTATTTGGATTGCCTACTCGTCGATTTAATAGCATGTCCATGAGTTCCACAAGTAGTGGAAACTCAAGTGATGAAGTGGTAACTTTAAAGAATAAGTTGGAGATGATGGAGGAACGACTAAAAACCATAGAGGAAGAGCGTGCTATGGAACAAGCTCAATTTGCTCATGAGCAAGCACGAATGAATAACTTATTCAAATATTTAGTGGAAAAATTTGGAATGGAACTACCTCTAGACGTTTCCCGTGTAGCTAAGGCGTCCCCTTCACAGGTAATATAAATGTTAACTTGTATAGTGACTGAATTACTATTTTAAGAAGGTTTTGAGTAAATGTAACTTGTGTACTTTTTTATGTAGCCACCTGATGTTGGTAGTACAGAGGCATCACTTGCACCTGGTCGACGATCATTTGGTGCAAGTCATGATCCATGAGGCATTCTGGAGTTTATTGAACCTATTTTGTTTTTTGGCATGTTAAAAGCTTTTTTGGATAACAATTTATAAGGCTTAGCTTCTTTTGTTAATATTCATCTAGTGCAAGCCTCTTTTGGAGTTTGTTAAACTTATTTTGTTTTATGTTGTTAATGTTTTTACATTACTTTTGTATGGTGAAACTTTTATGAAGATAATACAAATAGATGTTTATTAAATTTAAATTTTCATATCGTAGATTGATTTAAAATTTAATTTTATGTGAATGTTCAATTTTTTAGTGTATGTCAAAGTCTAGCAAAACAAAAAGAAAATGACAGGATAACAAAATACAGAAAATAAAATAAAATAAGAATTTAAAAAATATATTTTTTGATACTTAACGTCGGTTATAACCAACGTTAGCAGATTTATCACTTATTTGATTTTATGTCAGTTATAACCGACGTTAGATTTCCTATCTAACGTCGGTTATGACTGACATTAAAATAAGGCAATCAGTTAATATACTAACGTCTCTTTTACCCAACGTTAGATTTTTCATTTAACGTCAGTTATGACCAACGTTAGTAGATTTACCTCTTATTTGATTTTATGTCAGTTATAACCGACGTTAGATAGGAAATCTAACGTCGGTTATAACCGACATTATTTGACTAAATATAATATCTCGAATTGCATTCATTAATGTCGGTTTTAACCGACGTTAGATCTTCTAGTGTCGGTTGTTCCAACGGTTTCAATAAACGTCATTAGAAGGAGTTTCCACGCTGCCTCTAACGTCGGTTTTTGTGACCGTCGTTAGAATACCTAACGTCAGTCATAACCAACGTTAGTAGATTTATTTGACCGACGCTAAATGCCATTTTTTTTGTAGTGGACACTGATGGTCAAACTTGAATGGAGCATCTTTCTCAAGTAGTTGACAGAGGGGTTTGGCAATTTTAGAAAAATCTTTAATGAACCTCCTGTAGAAGCCTGTATGGCCCAAAAAACTTTGAACTCCTTTTACACTAGTCGGAGGTAGAAGTTGTTCAATTAGAGAAATTTTGGCCTTATCCACCTCAAGGCCTTTACTGGAAACTCGATGACCAAGTACCACCCCCTCTTGCACCATAAAATGGCACTTTTCCCAATTCAGAACCAGATGAGTTTCCTCACATCTCTTCAAAACTTGCTCTAAATTAGTAAGACATTCTTCAAATGAGTCCCCAAAAACTGAGAAATTGTCCATAAAAATCTCTATGGTCTGCTCAGTCATATCGGAGAAAATGAACATCATGCATCTCTGGAATGTAGCGGGTGCATTGCATAATCCAAATGGCATCCTTCTGAAAGCGAATGTGCTATAAGGCCATGTGAAAGTTGTCTTTTCCTGGTCTTCAGGTGTAATGGCAATTTGATTATATCCCGAATACCCATCCAAGAAGCAAAAGTAGGCCTTCCCAACTAATCTATCCAGCATCTGGTCAATGAAGGGTAATGGGAAATGATCTTTTCTAGTGGCAGTATTGAGTTTCTGATAGTCCATACAAACCCGCCACCCGTCACTGTCCTCGTGGGAATTAACTCATTATGGGTGTTAGCCACTATAGGCATGCCTTTTTTCTTGGGAACACATTGGATTGGGCTCACCCAAGAGCTATCTGAAATTGGGTAGATAATCCCTGCGTCCAGCCATTTCAAAATTTCTTTCTTCACTACCTCCTTCATTATTAGGTCCAGCCTTCTCTAATGCTCAATAGCTTTCTTGTGGTTGTCCTCTAATAGGATTTTATGCATACAGATAGAGGGACTTATCCCTTTGATGTCTGCTATTGACTATCCAATGGCTTTCTTAAAACTGCCAAGCACTCGAAGAAGCTCCCTTTCTTAATGATCAGATAGGGTAGCAGAGATTATTACTGGCAATGTGCATTCTTTCCCTAGATAAGCATATTTCAAATGAGGAGGTAATGGCTTCAACATTAGAGATGGAGGTTCCTTTCAGATGGCTTCAATACAGACTTGACTCCAATTGATGCATCCAGTAGTTCAAACTGTTGAGAAGCTTTGAAATGCTTTTGAGTAGCTTCTAACAATTTAATACATTCTCTCACTCCATTGTGCTCCTTCCTAGCCATTCCAACTAATGATGCTTCTAGAGGATCCTTGAGAGTTAATTCAATGAACTCATCATGTACTGCATGGGTGATTAGACACACAAAGAAACATTCCTCTGATTCATTCAGGCTCTTCATTGCCTTATACATGTTGAATGTCACCTCCTAGTCATTCACTCTTATAGTAAGTTCTCCTTTCTATACATCAATCAATGTTCTGCCAGTGGCCAAAAAGGGTCTGCCCAAAATGATTAGAATATCCTTATCTTATTCATTATCCAAGACTATGAAATCTACTGGAAAAATTAACTTATCCACCTTCACCAAAACATCTTCGATGACTCTATTTGGGTAGGCTAAAGATCAGTCAGCTAGTTGTAGGGTGACGGTTGTTGGCCTTGCCTCGCCCAATCCAAGCTTCTTGAATGTTGACAGTGGCATTAAGTTTACACTTGCCCCCAAGTCACACAAAGCATTTCTAGCAAAATGTTTTCTAATGTTACAAGGAATGGTAAAACTCCCTGGGTCCTTCATCTTAGGTGGTAATTTCTTTTGCAGGATGGCACTGCATTCTTGAGTTAGGTCCACCGTCAAACTGCCTTTTATTAGACAGTACATCTTTCATAAACTTAGCATAACTTGCCATTTGCTCCAAAGCTTCTGCAAATGGAATATTTATGTGGAGCTACTTGAAGATTTCTAAGAATTTCTGGTATTGCTTGTCCAGATTTTTCTTCTTGAAACGTTGAGGAAAGGGTAGAGGGGGAATGATTCTCTCTTGACCCTTTTCTTGACTATTCTTCTTAGCACTGTCTTTCCTCTTCTCATTTGCTTCATTCTTCTCTTCCGCCTTGTTCTTTACTTTCACAGGTGTCTCCTTTTCACCCTTCTCTTCCACCTTGCCTTGATCTTAGCTCAACTTATTGGCTTGCTTTGATGGTAATACTTCGGGCAACTGCTTGCCACTTCTTAATGCAATAGCCTTACATTCCTCTTTGCCCTCTCTTCTAGGGTTAGGAACAATATCACTTGGTAGCACCCTAAGCTATCTTGAGTTTACAAAAGAAGTCAATTGACTGATTTGTACTTCTATATTCCATATTGCAGTCTCGTGTCTTGTCATTGTGGCATCCTGTCTGGCTAAGATGGCATCTTGCTTAGCCATATACTACATGAGCATTTCTTCCATGTTTGGCTTCTTTTCTGGCATTGGTGGCCTTCCTTGAGTAGGGAATCCTGAGGGGTGAGAAAGTCTCATACCAGAAGAGGATGATTGGGGCTGATTTTGTGCCTGGCCCTATGAAAAATTTGGATGATTCCTCCATCCCGGGTTATAGGTGTTGGAATAGAGGTTGTTTTGGGTTTTCCCATAGTTGCCCATGTAGTTTACTACTTCTACCAAGGAAGGGCATTGATCACTGCAGTGTTCTTCTCCACAATGCTTACAAGTAATGACTGGAGCTTGAATAGAGTTAACCCCCATTGGTGCACTGAAACGTGTTTTAAGACTATCAAACCTCTTATTCATTGCAGCCACCTAAGCCAAGAGTGTGGTTAGAGCATCTATTTCATGTATCTCAGCTACCTTTTTCTTATGAGGTCTGGATGCAGACCATTGGAGGGAGTTAGCTACCATATTCTCCAGCAAATTATATGCCTCTTCAACATTCAAGTTGCCTGTGATACTCCCATTTGAAGCTGAGTCAAGGATGGCTTTTGTTTCAGGCAACAGTCTATTATAGAAGCTTTTCACTTGCACCCATTTAGGAAATCCATGATTAGGGCACTTTTTCAACAGTTCCTTGAATCTTTCCCAAGCTTCTTATAATGGCTCATCATCTTGTTGCATGAAAGAAGTAATGTCATTTCTCAACTCTACTAATCGAGCTGGTGGAAAAAATCTGGCTCTAAATCTTGTGACTAGATTATCCTAAGTGGTTATGGACCCATTCGGTAATGAGTTGAGCCATACCTTAGCCTTATCCCTTAATGAAAGTGGGAAGAGCCTTAGCCAAATTACATCATCTGTCACTCTATTCTGCTTAAAGGAATCACACACCTCTAGGAAGTTGGAGAGGTGAGTGTTCGGATCTTCAAGAGGGGAGCCATTGAATTGTCCAGCCATTTGAAGTATTTGCAACACCACTTGCTTCATTTCAAAATTGTTTGCTTGAATGGTTGGTCTTCTTATACTAGACTGGTACCCTTGCATATTCAAAGTAGCAAAATCATTCACTGTGCAGACACGATTTTCATCCTCTTGCGCCATGTATGTGGTTGAGTCAGAAGTTTCACTATTGTCTCTCTGAGCTTGATTAGCGGCTTGATCAAATTCTTTTTGAAACAAAACACTTCAAGACTCACAATCTCTTGCATATGAGGTTGTGCACACACAGAAAGTAGTCACTACAAAGTAGAATAGAAAAAGAAGTTGAAAGTAGATAAAGTAAAAATATGCACAATGTTTAAGTTCAAACTTGGTATGCTAGTATCAATATTGACAACACAATATTTTGGCACACAAATCCCAGGAAACGGCGCCAAAAACTTGTTGCTTTCTTTAAAGCATACATGCAAGTACTGAAATGCCATAGCTGATAAGAAAAGATCGTTCCCTTAATGATTTGTTGTCAAAACAATGCCAAGTACTGAAATCCACACCCTAATTTAAATCAAGCAAATCAATTCTTGAATGTTGGTGTTAAAAAGAAATTGTTTATGGATTCTAAGTTATATAGAAGTCTAGGTTAGTATTTGGATTTCTGGGTGAATTTTAGCATCTAGGATTATTGGTCCTCTTGTACTTCATAGCAATTAGTTCAACATTCATTCCCTTCTGCTCTCAATGGTGATACATGTTGGTCTAGGATTCTGTTGTTCCTATATATATATTTCCAAATATTATATAGGGTACTCCGTTAATTTTATAATCCCTTATAAAATTAACTAAGATCAATATATAATTACAATACCTAATTAGACCATGTGAGGTTATTAAGTATATTCTTATCTCAATAACTAAGCTATCCACTTACCTTAGCAAATTTCAAGCACTCACACCACTCAACTTTTGATCTAACCTCCCTTTCCTTTTCCCAAGTTCAAGTAAGGTATCACATCAATCTAAATGTTGGCCAATCAATCAGAAAGCATGAAGTATAAAGTCGAATGAACAAGCATTAACCATTGATTGCAAAATTAGAATGAAGAACATCCACTAATCCATACAAGAGTTCCAAATAATCCTAGATTAGATAGGGTTTAGCTACACATGATCATAAAAACCAAAGACAAACTTGAAGCAACAATCAAATACATCAGAAAAAATGATAAAGACGGAAGAAAGGAAGAAGAAACTTAGAAACACAATGGATTCAGCTTCAATCTTCAATCTCCAGCTTCACTTTGCTTCAAAATGTCTTCCTAGCTCTTCCCTTAGCCTTTGCACACTTGGAATAACACAAAAACAACCCAGAATGACTGCTGCTTCGACCCTCCTTCACATATGAAGCTTCAAACCCTCGGAAATTCTGAAAGCAAAATGCTACGTTCAATTAATTCGTATTGCGTTGCGGCTCAGAATATTGCACCGCAGTGAGATTTGGTTCTGCAAGACTGAGCGTCGCGGCCTGATTTGGATGAGCCGCGGTGAGATTAGGTTCTATATGTCTTCTGAGGGTATGCATGTTCCATACCTCGGCGCACATATATCTGTTGCAGCGAGTTTTGGTTCTGTGTGACCTCTCGCCACGGCTCAATACTCACACGCCAAGGATTTGACTCCAATCCATTAGCGCCACGGCTCCTCGATATCTAGCCGCGATGATTTTTAGTTCTGACCGAGGCCTCGCTGCAGCTCAAACATTTTCCGCCGTGGTGCACCTTGCACAGTATGCTTCCTTTAGATTTTTGCACTTCCCGCCTCGGCGCAATAAAACTTGGCCACGGCGAGATATGCAAAACCAACACTTTGCAGCCTTTTTTCTCTTGAAATTGCTCAATACTCTTCAAAACATACATCCTAGAAGAAAACCAAGTATGATTAGTTATCAATATACTCAAAAATGAAGGTAAAGATAATGATTATTCAAGAAAGTATTGAGTATAAAGCTATTCATCCTAAGTATGTTCATTTCCTTCTATGGATGTATTATTTACCCTATAAGTGGAGGCTAACATCATATTTATTGAGAGAAAATATGTACAATAACATGAATAGTTGAGAATTATCAATATTTCATATAAACTCAATTCAACCCCTTTACCTTGATATTAAAGGTGATATATGCTAGTTTAAGGTTTCAATTCACCTATAAACATTTTTTTTTGAATCTCCTATAGGCATATTCTTAACTAACTTCACGATCCCTTATGAAATTAAACAAAGCATGCATTCAATAGAATAATCTCCAATTTAGCTATATGAGACTGATAATTCCTAACTATTCATGTTATTGTACATATTTTCTCTCAGTAAATATGATGTTTGTGACAACCCTACCTTCTAATCATTGTAATTATGGTTAAATACAAGATTATTAGTTAATGATCAAGGTTTGAGGTCATTATATTTTACCGTATTACGAAAATGTGAGGGAATTTGAACCTTGATGTTAGGGTCATCACCATGCCACCTTAGCAAAACAAAATGTGCATAAAAGAAATCTTACTACCATAAGAGGCTCATGATTTAATCATCCATTAATTTCAACACTCAATAACCTCCCGGCTTGTACTCTTAAGGCTATCGTCGCGGCGAGTTGGACCCTTCGCCGCGGCTAACCTATATGGCGCTGCGGCGGAAATGCTTCCTGGAACTTCTACTCGACTCCCAGAATTCTCGCCTCGGCGCAATATATTCGCACAGCGGCGAGTTTTGCCTCTGTCCAACACCAATTTTAATTTTTTGACTCGCACCGTGGCTGAAAACACTATGCCGCGGCGGGTTTTGGTTCTGTTACCCCCCCTGGGTGAATTTTTCGCTTTGCGCCGCGGCGAGGTGCGTTGCGCCGCGGCGCCTTTCGGCTCTGTCTCCCCTTTGGCCGCGGCGAAGCCTTCTTAGCCGCGGCAGGATTCCCTTCTGGGACCATATTACCCGAATTTCGCCCTCTACCCTCCAATTCTCACCTTAGCAACACTCTAGGTCCACCTACCCTTGTTCTAAGTGATCCTAATGGTGTTTATCTACCCTATTTACTCATCAATCCATCCATTACCATTGTGAAACTCAAATGTCACTTCCTACTTGTTCCACTAATTCATACCAACAAATTCATAAATAAATGGCAGCAAGATCACATACATTATCAACAATTTACATCCCATGCAAATTTCATAAAGATTCCATTCAACAATAGCTTACCTCTAAGGCATCATATAACTACAATCCTCATGTGGTAATCCATATCATAATTCCAGCAAACCCACATACATATATATAATGCTATAAGTTCATACATTAATATTCCACTATGATGTACTCCAAATCCTTAACGGTTACATTTCAATCAAGCAAAATATAAACGCCTACACTTGGCAATATGATTACATGATGATGCTAGGTAACTAATAACAAAAATTGCATCTATCCTATTCTACTCAGACCAAGTGTAGCTCCCCACACCCGGCCTCAGCTCATGGATGTTCATCCACTTGCTTACCCTTATCCTTACCCGAGGAACTTTCACCTGAAATGTTAATCCCATAAAATGGGGTGAGATATGAATCTCAATAACCAAGGCAATTCCATTATATATCCAGTTTAATTACCATATATGCATAAATCAAAATTAACATCAGAATCATAACCATTATAACAGCAAATGAAACAATTAGGCTATCATGATTACTATCCCATACTAGCAATCATATTAACACATGTTAAAGGCCATTAACACCGGAAAGGCCCGTCCACGGCACCTACTCCTCATTGAGCACAACCGGGGCTCAGTGCATCTGGGGTTTGATCATAACCCGGTGCTTGATCATAGCACATGCACGGGTGGCAGCCGCACCACAGCTCCACCATGGACTCACAAGGTCCAATCACAAATCAACAGATAGCCAACCAATTCATTCAGCATTTTTCAATCAATCATATATAGCAACATATGGAATTAAATCAAATATACACATGGAATTGATATAAACCCGGTTACCTCACTTGTAGACACTTGTAACAATCACCAATGGTGCAGAATTCCTCCTATAACCATAACATCACATAATTACTACTCTAATTCATCATTAATAATCATAATCAGTACCCAAGGAATTTAAAATACCAATGACTACCCAAGAATCATTTGCCCAGCCACAACAAGTCCCAATTTCGGATTTAAGTTTCCTCCACCAGAAAACTCAATATTCCACCCAAAATCCTAAGCAAATTCGTACATAATTAATACCCATTTTATAAATTAGCTATGGGGGTCTCAAATTAACCATTAAAGCATCAAAATGGAGGGTTTAAACTCACCCAAAGTCAGTCCTAATCCCAACCTACGAATTTCATCAAGAAAATCCCCAAACACTCATATTTCAGATTTTTGGGTAGGATGAAAATGCTCCAAATGAAAAACTAATCGGATCAAATTAAAGGGAAAGATGAGGGGATTAAGTTGTATAACTATTACCTTGGCTGAATCTTGCTCTAAGTATGAGAAAATGCAGAATTTTGGTCCCAAACCCTAGCCTCCTTCTCCACCTCCGATTTTGCCTCTTGAATGTTATGTTTCAGCAAGTGAGTAAGTGGGTGGGGTATTAGGGTTTAATTTGGGTCAAGTATGGGTCAAGTATGGGTCATGGGCTGCTCCAAGATCCATCTCCACTTGGGCTTCAGATTTTTAAGTTTGTTGGGCCAGTTTAAAGGTGTTGGGCTACAGAATTTACTGGGCCAGTTTTTATGCATTTGGGTTACTGAAATTTAATTGAATTTGGGCCAAGTTTGAGAAGCTCAAGAATGTGGATCTACACAAGGATTATTGGGCCACTTAGAAGAGTCTATACAAGATAAATCTTGGGCCTCCATCCCACTAAATTATGTTAGGTCTGCACATAATCCATTGGGCCTCTATTAACCTCTTCTCATGATCTATTAATCTAGGCCTAGATAGAATTTCTATCTTAATTAAATCCCAAACCCATATTAATAATTTATCTCTCTAAAGTCTCCATTCACTTAACTTGCCCAATGAGCCCATATTAATTACTCTTAATTAATTCTAATCCATGATTAATACCTTAATTAATTATGGGGTGTTACAATGTTAGCCTCCACTTATGGGGTAAATAATACATCCATAAAAGGAAATGAACATACTTAGGATGAATAGCTCTATATTCAATACTTACATGAAAAATCATCATCTTCGTTTTTAAGTATACTGATAACTAATCATACTTAGTTTTCTTATAGGATGCATGTTTTGAAGAGTATTGAGCAATTTCAGGAGAAAAAGGTTGCAAAGTGTTGGCTTTGCATATCTCGCCGTGGCCAAGTTTTATTGCGCCGAGGCGGGAAGTGCAAAAATTTGAAGGAAGCGTGCTGTGCAAAGTGTGCTGTGGCAAAAAATGTTTGAGCCGCGGCGAGGCCTCAGTCTGAACTAAAAATCATCTCAGCGAGATATTGAGGAGCTACAATGCTAAATGTTTTGGAGTCAAATCCTCGGCGTGTGAGTATTGAGCCACGGCGAGAGGTCACACAGAACCAAAACTTGCCGCGGCGGATCTATGTGCACCAAGGCGCGAATCATGCATACCCTCAGAAGTCATACAAAATCAAACCTCACCACGACACATTAAAACCAGGTTGCGGCGCTCAGTCTTGTAGAACCAAATCTCGCCGCGGCATAATATTCTGAGCCGCGACGCAATACAAATTAACTAAATGCAGCGTTTTGCTTTCAGAATTTTCGAGGGTTTGAAGCTTCATATGCGAAGGAAGGTCGAAGCAACCGTCATTCTGGGTTGTTTTTGTATTATTCCAAGTGTGCAAAGGCTAAGAGAAGAGCTAGGAAGATATTTTAAAGCAAAGTGAAGCTAGAGATTGAAGATTGAAGCTGAATCCATTGCGTTTCTGAGTTTCTTCTTCCTTTCTTCTGTCTTTATCATTTTTTTCTGATGTATTTGATTGTTGCTTCAAGTTTGTCTTTGGCTTTTATGATCATGTATAGCTAAACCCTATCTAATCTAAGATTATTTGGAACTCTTGTATGGATTAGTGGTTGTTCTTCATTCTAATTTTGCAATCAATGGTTAATGCTTGTTCATTTAACTTTATACTTCATGCTTTCTGATTGATTGGCCAGCATTTAGATTGATGTGATACCTCACTTAAACTTGGGAAAGGGAAAGGGAGGTTAGATCAAAAGTTAAGTGGTGTAAGTGCTTGAAATTTGCTAAGGTGAGTGGATGGCTTAGTTATTGAGATAGGAATATACTTAATAACCTCACATGGTCTAATTAGGTATTGTAATCATAAATTGATCTTAGTTGATTTTATAAGGGATTATAAAATTAACGGAGTACCCTATATAAGATTTGGAAAAATATATATAGGAATAACAGAATTCTAGACCAACATGTATTACTATTGAGAGCAGAAGGGAATGAATGTTGAGCTAATTGCTATGAAGTACAAGAGGACCAATAATCCTAGATGCTAATATTCACCCGGAAATCCAAATACTAACCTAGACTTCTATATAGTTTAGAATCCATAAACAATTTCTTTTTAACACCAACATTTAAGAATTGATTTGCTTGATTTAATTTAGGGTGTGAATTTCAGTATTTGGCATTGTTTTGACAACAAATCCTCGAGGGAACGATCTTTTCTTATCACTATATTGCCTTCGCGATACGTATACTTGCGTGTACGCTTCAAAGAAATCAACAGAGACCAAAGAGTATATTCCTATCTTATTGGCAAGACCATCAACTCAATTTAGCATGTTTTAAGTACTCACACAACTCAACAAAAGGCATAATTTCACTATCCCTTTTTTAAATTCAACTAGAATACCAAATCATTTGAATTGATGGCCAATCAACTAGAAAGAATGAATTAAGAAGTTGAATAAACATATATATACACACCATTAATCACAAGAGGGAAAACAAGTTCCAATTCACACAAGGGTTAACAATAACCATCAATGCAAAGGTTTAGCCACTCATAACAAAATAAATTATCATGAAAACAAGAGTATATGACAACAACATCAAGGAAATATTAAGAAAAGAGAAGAAATGGATAAAACGAGTGATGAATCTTGTCTTCTCTTTAACTCAAGCCTCTCCCTTGCTCCTTGAGTCACCAAGTACTCCTTTAACCCTCCAAGAAGCCCAGAATGATAGAACTCCCAACAAAATGTTGTAACCCTACTTAAAAGCTCCTAAAATATGATGCCAAAATAGCATCATTTTGTGTTATTGTGGCTGTTACTATGACTTTGGTTTATGAATTGCAACACCATGCCCTTCTATGAAACAAGGAGAAATTGCAATAGTGGCACTACAACTTTGGATCCTAAAGTTATGACTTTGAGCCCTTTATGCTCCAAGTAATTCTTTTTATTGTGTTCTGACTTTAGACTTCTAAGGTTCAAGCTCCAAGATGACTCCAACTTAGAGGTTTTGGTATTTACACCTTACAAAAGCAATCAAAGTATGATCAATTATTGCTAAAAAAAAATTAAGTCCAAACTTGTTATCTACAGTTTCAAAACTTCAATGTAGAGCTATATGCAATATCTATGCATATTTTTCCTACAATGAGTCATTTTAGCCCAAAAATTAGTTTACTAATTATCAATCTCCTAGTAAAAATGTGCAAAATTATATAAATAAATAAGAGTTAACAAAGAGATGAAAAAAAAAATTGGATTTTAATTTGAGTGGCAAGAAACGGTCTTTGAGTTTCTCTTTTGCCATTCCATGCCATCTTCAAAAAATCTCCCAAACAAGCGTTTATGCCATATTGACCATTCTACTTGTTGTCATCCATCCAAACATATTCTTCTTGGGAAAATCAACATTGACACTATGGTAGGGATTAGAGGGCTGTAAACTGTCAAATATATAATTTGCGTTGCTGTCCAACGTATTTAAATTGCTTATTTCTATCGTTCTTGATACCTCAGCAGGAACATATCCTCTCTTAAAGGAAGTAAATGACTTTCAAAGAGCCATGACGCGCGTTGACCATATGACTGGGGGCCCTCTTCGATTGGTTCTGTCAAATCTGTATGCACTTCTCTCCCTCTTATGTTCTCTCTTCATAATTATGATTTTTATGTCTTTTAAGTTCTTCATTTCTTTTAATCATTCGCACAAATATCAAATAGGATTAACGTCTTATGGAAAAGGTCGTTAACTAAGAGAGTCGCTGACCTGCTTTATATTTATGAGTAAAGGAAAAACTATCCCACTCATAATCCTTTTTGGATCGTTGGATAACCAATTTATGAATTCATGAGGAATATTTGAGTGCAAGAGATCCCTTTGCTATTAGGAAATGATCACTAAATAAATTCCCAAATATGATTTAGTACTATAGATTGTAGAATTTCAATAATTTAAAGGAAATTATATTTTTAAATCTCGTAATATTCTTTCCTTTTTCAAATAATTTTAAAACGGCGATTCAAAGTAATGTTATGAAGGAAGGTAATTTTGAGGCACAATATTTCTGAAGACTCCAAAAAATAATTTACCAAAAGAAAGGGACAAGTCAATTTAACGAGGCTTGCTTTCTCTTATAGTGTTTCGTTTCTTCTTTTTATGCCAAAAAAAAAAAGAAAAGAAGAAGCTAGCTCAGCTTGTTGATTGTTTCTATATGTTTGTATGCTACAAATACTAGATTTAAAGAAATGACCTTTGTTGTTTGGCATAGGTTGTCTAAACTTCCTGAACTGCTGAACCTAGAGGGAGAACCTCGTCCAATTGGTAATTGTTCCAACACCATGAAGTGCGAGTTTAACAAAACTCAAGGTATATTCATACCAGATACATCTTGCCTATGGTTGAAGTTTGGATACGACAAAGTATTTACTGGGTACATATTAATTATTTTTTCTATTTGAACTTTCACTTAGGTTGTGTTGGGTTTGCCGATTCTTAATTTATCCTATAGAATTAATTATCTAGACCATCTCTACTCATGAATTAGATGCATTTTCTCATGTTGGATGAACCGCATCCTTCTTTAAACTATAACTTTTTATTACATGGCACCTAAAGCGGGGGTTGGGGGACCAACTCAAAATTTCGGTCTTTAACTTTTATTTCTTGATTTTTGTGGGTGTGGACCTTTGTTCAAACCCATATCTAATTAAGCTTCAAAGTTTATTTGTTAGGTATTATCAAGGGAAAAAAATAACTCTTGTTATCACAAATTAATGATCGAAATTAAGTTGCGTAATTTATCTTACCTTAATTTAGATATTTCATATGTAATAATTCATTACATGTATAGAGGATTAGGAACATAAGGAAGAAGCTGAAAGAATGGCTAAACTTGAGTCACTGTTTTAATTGTATAAATGATAACTCCCTAATTTGTGGTATAAAATGAGATTATATTTAAGATCAAATTAGGGAGGCAAGTGCTTTTTTCTTGATTAATAGAGTTAAAAATGAATTCAATCACACAAAAGAAAGAGAGTGTTCTATTGTATTATCTTTAGCAGTTTGAGCCTCACTCTATGATTGATTTCAATTTCAGGAAAGATAAAAGAAGAAAGAAAGAATGGAGAGAAGAGAAGGAAGCTGAGAAGCGAGAAAGTACAAGTGGATCAAGCATTCTCGCTACAGCGAGGATTGAACTCGCTATGGCGAGAACACACTTTCGCTATAGCGAGTGAGGTACTTCGCCACAGCGAAGTCGCGAAGCATACTAATTCCAGGGAGAAACTCGCCATAGCGCAGCAGTAGCGAGGACAGCAGAAAATCTGGGAACCTATGAGCTCTCGCTATAGTGAGAAGCACTCCTCGCCATAGCGAGAGCGGACCCTGAAACGCACAGTTTAATTTAGCAAGCGAGAAAAGTCGAGGAAAGCCTAGGGTTTGATGGATTCAGCAAGCAGAGAGAGTTCTGGTCGACTAGGAGAGAAGAAAACACATTCAAGGTATTGGAGAAGCTTCAATTTGATCGGGAATTCGTTGGTTCTGTTGATTTTCCTTCCGATTAGGTGCTTCTACTCCATCTTCCCTCTTAGTTGATGATAGTTAATATGTCTGCTGAATTTGTTTGTGGATTTCAAGCCATGAGCGGCTAACTTTTGTAATCCTTAGGGATTTTATGAACCTTTACTCTGTAGAGATTATTTTCCCTTGTTGATTCTGCAGTTATTGGAATTTACAGTGTTTAATCTGAAATATATTTCATTCTATTGGGTGGCCTCCTTTAGTTTGATTGTGGATTAAGTAATTAACCTTTGACGGAAGGGAATTGCTTATAGACCATTGGTTAAACAACTTAGGATTAGATATGATCTAATTTGCACTTGAGATAGAGATATCCTCAAAGGCCCTAGGAAGTCGAAAGAAGGTCTGCATTTAAACATTTATTAACCACTCCTTGAGATATCAAGCGTGAGTGGATATAAGGGTTCAATTAGATCGAAAGACAATTGCACCCATTTCAACCTTGACTCTAGTAATTACATTATGCTGTTTAATTAAAAGGGAAGTAATTAACAGTTGATATAAAGGGGATTAAAATTCCTAAGGAGTTTCTAATTGCATACTTTCAATTATAATCATCGTTTATTACTTGTCTTTACGTAATTTTCATAAATCCATTTGCAATTTGATTGTTTAACTGAAATGAAAGTAAGAACTCTAATGCCTAATCGCCAATTGTGCTAATTCTCTGAGGGAACGACCTTGATTCATCACGTATTACGGTTGCGACCCGTACACTTGCCGTGTCATATTTTAGTGAGCATCAAGTTTTTGGCGCCGTTGCCGGGGAATTAAGGCAATTGGTGAAGAGAATTAGAGAACTTTGAGTAGTTTTAGCTTAAACATTTATTTTCTCTTATTTACTTTTCTTGGTTATTTACGCTTTCAGTTGTCAGCTATTCAGTTATTACTTTCTTAGTAAATTCCCCCTGATTCTTTTAGCTTAGTAAGACTCTTGATCTGCACTCCTTTGTTTTCACAAGTACATAGTTTATGCCACCAAAAGCCAGATCTAATAGAACACCTAGAAAGACAAGGAGTTTAATGGATATCTTGGCTGAAGGGTCTACATTAATCCAAGCAGAAAGTGAGATAGTCGTTCCTACCACAAATATGGCGAACGAAGATAATCAGAATCGTACTATCAAAGATTTTGTGGGAAGAACCATGAGAACCACTCAGCCGAGCATTGTAGTCCCTAATTTCCAAGCGGCTAATTTTGAGCTAAAACCTGTGATGATCTCCATGCTGCAGCTCAATAGACAATTCACTGGTGAGAGGTCTGATGAAGATCCCAACCGCCACATTCTGTCATTTCTGGGAGTATGTGACTCATTCAAACAGAATGGGGTGCCAAGGGATGTATTAAGACTTAGACTATTTCCACTCTCTCTACAAGGAAAAGCTAAGGAATGGTTGTTAAATCTACCAGAGGGTTCAATAGACACTTGGGATAAGCTAGAGGCAAGGTTCAGAGCTCGCTTCATTCCAAATAATAGAATAGCAGATGCCCGTCGTGAGCTCATCAATTTTAAGCAAGTGTCAGATGAACATTTGTACGCTGCATGGCAGAGATACAAATACTTACTCCGCCAATGTCCGAGTCATGGAATGGATAACTGTGCCATTGTTCAGAATTTCTGCACACGTTTGACTCCACAAACTGACACTATGCTAGATGCTATCTTAAATGGGCATTGGGATGACATGCCGATAGATGATGTTATTCTGGTTTTGGACACACTATCTGAGAGCTATGTGCAAAGAGGAGGAGATAGAAGGATTACTGTTAATGTTGCTAGCACTCAAGAAGACTCTTTCGTACCACTAGCAACTATTCTCTCTGCTCTGAACAAGAGGTTTGATATGTTAGAATCTCAGGTACAATGAAACCAGCAATTGAATGTATGTTCTACCCAAGTGACTCCAATTGCTTGTGAGAATTGTGGAGATCTGCACTTAACAGAACAGTACCCCTTTGCATTAACAGAATCAGTTAACTATGTGGGAAACTTTCCAAAGAATCAGAAGCCATACTCAAACACTTACAATCCTGCTTGGCGAAACCATCCGAATTTCTCTTGGAAGAATGGCCCATCACTTAATCAACCATCATCTTCTGGAGCAAGGCCAAATCAACCCCCTGGGTTCTCTCAAGTAACAAGGCAGAATGTACCTGTTCAAGAGTCCAAGACGAATCTAGAAGATGTACTGGCTAAGTTCATGACTACTCAGATCAAGAATAATGAAGACCAAGCTGGTATAAATGCAAGAGTGGATTCTTCCCTTAAGAACATAGAGGTACAGATGGGGCAATTAACATCTACTGTAAATGCACTGCACCAAAGAGGTTTGCCAAGTGATACAATTCCCAACCCAAGAAGAGATGGTAAGGAAGAATGCAAAGCTATCACTTTGAGAGGTGGTAAGGAACTCCCTGAAATACAAGTTCAAGTGGAGGACCCAACTAAGATGAATTCTAAGGGTGTATCAGACACTATTCAGACAGAAAGTGAAGGACTTCAATAGAAGAAAGAGAAACAGGCTGCCAATTTTAGCAATAAAGAAAAGGACAAGGAAGGAGAGTCTAAAGTGGAAAAATCTGAAGAAAAGACAGTTGTACATCCTAAAGTGGTGCCACTACCTCCATTCCCACAGAGATTGCAGAAGAAAGTCCTTGATGATCAGTATAAGAAGTTCTTAAGTATATTTAAGCAACTTTACATCAATATCCCTTTCTCTGAAGCCCTGGAGCAAATGCCTAAATATGCTAAGTTCCTTAAGGACATGCTTAGCAAGAAGAAGCGGTTTACTGAGTTTGCAACAGTGGCTTTGACAAAGGAGACTACAAATATCCTGAAATCCAACTTACCAATCAAGTGCAAAGACCCCGGTTCCTTTTCAATCCCTTGCATGATTGGGGATAAGTTTGAAGGTCGAGCACTCTGTGATTTAGGATCTGCTGTAAACCTTATGCCCTTATCAGTTTTTCGAAAGCTACAGATAGGAGAGGCCAACCCCACGACGGTCACTTTGCAGCTAGCCGATAGAAGTCTCTCTTATCCACATGGAATCATTGAAGACGTGTTAGTGAAAGTTGGGCAGTTCATCTATCCCGCTGATTTTATTGTGCTAGATATTGAAGAGAATAGAGACATTCCACTGATAGTGGGGAGGCCATTTCTAGCTACTGGCAGAGTACTTGTTGATGTGGAAAAAGGGGAAATAATAATGCGATTGGGAGACGAGCAAGTCACTTTCAGTGTGGAGAAAGCCATGAAGCATTTGGGAAGTGTCGAGGAATGCTTACGAGTGTCTATTTTTGAAGAGATGATTCAAGCAGAATTAGACTCTTATGCTTTTACCGATCCTCTTGAAGCGGTACTTGTTGGTAACTCAAATTTAGAGGAAGTGAAGAGAGTGGAAGTTGAGCACAAGCTTAATGCATTTAGGCCTATAGCTAAGCAGAATGGGCACTTCAAATCACTGGAGCTAACCTCACGAAATACTCATGCTCTACCACCTTCCATTGAAAAGCCTCCATTGTTGGAACTGAAACCTCTTCCTCTGCATCTAAAATATGCCTATTTGGGGGAGGGAGAAACTTTGCCAGTCATAGTCTCATCAGCATTAACATCTTCCCAAGAGAAGCAGCTGTTAAGAGTGTTAAAAGAGCACAAAAGAGCTATTGGTTGGACCATAGCAGATATAAAGGGGATCAGTCCAGCTATCTGTATGCACAAAATTCTTTTAGAAGACGACCACAAGAAATCAGTGGAAAACCAAAGAAGATTGAATCCGATAATGAAAGAAGTGGTCAAGAAAGAGATCATTAAGTGGCTGGATGCTGGAATTATCTACCCTATCTCAGATAGTGACTAGGTGAGTCCGGTGCAGTATGTCCCTAAGAAAGGAGGTATGACAGTGGTGCATAATGAGAAGAATGAAATGATTGCCACAAGAACAGTTACAGGTTGGAGAGTTTGTATGGACTACAGGAAGTTGAACACGGCTACAAGAAAGGATCATTTCCCGCTTCCATTCATCGATCAGATGTTAGATCGATTAGCAGGCAAGGAATTCTTCTGTTTCTTGGATGGCTATTCTGGATACAATCAGATTGCTATTGCCTCAGAGGATCAAGAAAAGACCACTTTCACATGTCCATATGGGACTTTCGCATTTAGACGCATGCCTTTTGGACTATGTAACGCTCCTGCCACATTTCAAAGATGCATGATGTCAATTTTTTCTGACATGATTGAGCATATCATGGAAGTCTTCATGGATGATTTCTCAGTGTTCAGCATCACTTTTGAAGAATGTCTGGCCAATTTGACTAGAGTCTTGCAAAGGTGTGAAGACACTAATCTAGTCCTAAATTGGGAAAAGTGCCATTATATAGTTTGTGAAGGAATAGTACTGGGACATAAAGTGTCTAAAAGAGGGTTAGAAGTAGATCGGGCCAAGGTTTCAGTAATTGAGCAACTACCGCCGCCTACTAATGTGAAAGCTATAAGAAGTTTCTTGGGGCATGCTGGGTTCTATCGGCGATTTATCAAGGATTTTTCACAGATAGCAAAGCCTCTTTCTCAATTGCTTGAAAAGGATATCCCTTTCAAGTTAGATGCAAACTGCTTGAAAGCTTTTGAAGAACTTAAGCAAAGACTCATCACCACACCAATTATAGTAGCCCCTGATTGGTCACTACCCTTTGAAGTTATGTGCGACGTGAGCGATTATGCGGTTGGAGCTGTGCTTGGCCAGAGACATGGTAAGATTTTCTATCATATTTACTATGCAAGCAAAACCTTAGCTGGAGCACAGGTAAATTACTCAACTACTGAAAAAGAAATGCTCGCTGTTGTCTTTGCTTTTGAGAAATTTAGAGTCTATTTGATGGGTACTAAAGTTATAGTTTATACTGATCATGCTGCTATTAGATATCTCCTAAGCAAGAAAGAATCCAAACCTAGGCTAATTAGATGGGTTTTATTATTGCAAGAATTTGATGTGCAAATTGCTGATAGGAAAGGAACTGAAAATCAAGTAGCTGATCATTTATCTAGGCTTATGAATAACTCTGATTGTGTTGATAATCTCCTGATTAATGAGAGCTTTCCTGACGAATCTATATTTGCTGTGAATTGTATATCTGTGCCTTGGTACGCTGATTATGCCAATTACCTGGTTAGTGGCATTGTGCCCCATGAATTAAACTTTTATCAAAAGAAAAAGTTTTTGCATGATGTGAAATGGTTTGTGTGGGATGAACCATTTTTATATAAGAAATGTGCTGACCAGATTTTGCGAAAATGTGTGCCTTAGACAGAACAAAATGACATTCTTCATGCCTGTCATTCTGCTCCTTATGGTGGTCATTTTAACGGCCAACGTACTGCTTACAAAGTGTTACAATCTGGATTTTATTGGCCATCACTGTTTAAGGATGCTTACATATTTGTTAGCCATTGTGACGCATGTCAGCGAACAGGTAACATCTCAAAGAGGCATGAAATGCCCCAATCAGGTATTTTTGAGGTAGAATTATTTGACGTGTGGGGTATTGATTTCATGGGACCATTTGTTTCATCTAGAACTCATCAATACATTTTAGTTGCTGTTGAGTATGTGAGTAAGTGGATTGAGGCTGTAGCGTGCCAATCTAATGATGCCAATACGGTGGTGCGATTTGTTAAAAAGAACATTTTCACTCGATTTGGCACACCTAGGGCAATCATTAGTGATGGGGGGACTCATTTTAACAATAGGTTGTTCAAGGGTCTGCTTGAAAAATATGGAGTCACCCATAGAATGGCATTAGCTTATCACCCTCAAACTAATGGCTTGTGTGAAGTATCCAATAGAGAAATAAAAAGGATTTTAGAAAAGACTGTAAACCCCACTAGAAAAGATTGGGCAGATAAGCTCGATGACGCTTTATGGGCATACAGGACAGCTTTTAAATCTCCAATAGGTATGTCTCCATAACAATTGGTTTTGGGCAAAGCTTGTCATCTGCCCATTGAGCTAGAGCATAAAGCCTTTTGGGCTATTAAGAAACTCAATTATGATATGGCTAAAGTGAGCGAGAAAAGACTAATGCAACTTAATGAGCTGGATGAGTTTAGATTGCAAGCCTTTGAAAATTCTAGAATTTACAAAGAAAGAACTAAAAGAGTTCATGATAAACGCATCTTACCAAGGACATTTACACCTGGAGACCTTGTGTTGCTTTATAATTCTCGTTTAAAGTTGTTTCCAGGTAAGTTGCGATCGAGATGGTCTGGACCATTCAAGGTAATTGCTGTAACATCTTATGGAGCCATTGAAGTTCAGGATGAGAAATCAGGAGATCAATTTAAAGTAAATGGTCAAAGGCTTAAACATTATCTGGGTGGTGACATAGACCGGCAAACTACAGTCCATACCTTGGCTCAACCTCCTTGAGTGGAGACAAAGTCCGACTGAGGACTATAAACTAAGCACTCCTTGGGAGGCAACCCAAGTTTTCTTCTTGTGCCTTTATTTTAATTTATCGTCATTTCCTTGTTGTTTTGATTTTTGGTGTTCTTTGTGTGTTTTATAGGTTGGATGTTAGTAATGGAGTGTTGGATGCTGGGAACAAGATGTTTGGTAGAAAAGACCATCGTTCGACATGATTTCAGGGAGTATCTAACTTTAATTTGAATTATACTTCTTTATTCTAGTCATGTTGATCAACCATGTTGGCAATGATTTGAGTAAAATGAGTAGAATGAGAGGAAGTCATATAAGGTTTCAGACTGCTTATTTGCATTTTCATTAGTTCACAAAAAAAAAAAAATTTCGCTATAGCGAGCGGAACACCTCGCTATAGCGAAGCTGCATATTTTTCATCAGGTATAGTAACCAGAGAGTCCCTCGCCATAGCCAGGCTGTGGCGAGCCCCATGAACAATATCAAGTGTCTTCGGTATAGCGCGCCAACCCTCTTGCCATGGCGAGATCCTGCAACCAATGTGGTACAAATTCCAGAGAGTATGTCGCTGTAGCTACGCAATAGCGAGTAACATGTTCAGAAAAAAAATTTTCAAGTATTTTCGCTATTGCGAGTTATTCCTCTCGCTATCGCGATTGCAGCATACCCTGAACCTCCTACAAAAACCAGAGAGATCCTCGCTACAGCCCCGCTACAGCTACACTCTTGAGCATCTTAATTTTTACAAGTCTTCTCGCCATAGCGAAGGGTTCCTTTCGCTGTTGCGCACCCTGCAGCCCTGCTTATACTTTTTCCAGAGAGTTTCTCACTATTGCTACGCAATAGCGAGTTCGCTATTACCTGAGTCCAAACAGTTCATTTCGTCACTTAGCAAAACTTACACTCATTCTCGCTATAGCGCGTCTGAAACCCTCTTCCCTGAGATCTCATCCTTCAACCAAATCTCTCACGATCAACGCTCCCATTCTCCTCGCATTCCATTTGCCTTACATCCTGTAAGTTGAGTTTTGATTTTATCTCCAGAATCTTGGTGAATCTAGGCTTTTTCGCGAAACTTAGGGCTGAAAGTCATTTCATATGAAATTGTGTAGTTTAGGGTTAATTTTTCATTTCGAATGCTTGTGCTGGGCTGGTTGTACATTTCTGTGCAGGTGACTTCATTTAATTTGGCATTATTCTGCACATAATCGCATTTTTCTCAGATCTGTTCGTGCTCGCTATAGCGAGTATCAACTCGCTACAGCGAGTTCGAGAGTTTTTCTAGAAAATGTTCCCCCTTCCCCAAGCATTTCCTACTTCGATTGCTCCCTTCTTCGTCTGTCCCCTGATCCCCTATAGGCTTCTAATGGCTCTTGTCCTTCTTACAGTCACAGCATATGCCATTTATTTCATGCTTACTTGTACTACTTGCACTGATTTGCTTTCAATTCCTCATTGTTTTTTTTTCAGTGATGGCTCCCAAGAAGCAAGCCAAGACTGCTGGAGCATCTTCTTCTAAGCAAAAGAAGCAGGCTTATGATAAGGATAGGTTCGCTTCAGCCCGGGCGGAATTTTGTTTTGAACGTCTCTTCGCTGACCGCAGTGTGGTTGAAGACAGGTATTATGAACCTCATAGCCTGGATCTCATCTATCCGGACTTCCAGTGGCATGAACTTCAAGGCTTCACCAAAAAGCTAGTGCATCGGATCCCGCTGATGATCCAAGAGCTGTATGCCAACTTTGAGGATACTGAAGAGGGCGAGGATGAATATTATTGTCGGGCTGCCTGGGTACGCATCAACGAGAAAGTCTTTCAAGTCTTTTATAAGCTACCAGACGTCGGTGAGTGCGCATTCCAACACTTTTTGGAGAATCCTGAATCCGTTCCATGGGAGGAGGTGGAGACCACTATCGCACTAGAGGGTTGAGCCCGATTGGTAAACAAAGTGTATCCGGTAAATCAGTTAAACAAACCGGCCCGCTATTGGTTACAATTCATCACAAGCAACATTTTGACGAGCTCCCATGGTTCGGACATGATCCAGGAGTGAGCGACTCTGACTTGGTGCTTCATGACCAGGCAGTGGGTGAACATCCCTCGCTTGATGTACCTGAACTTTAAGCAGATAGCGAGGTCTGATAGAGAGAGCTTGGCCTACCCCCACATGCTTACTGAGCTAGTCACCATGGGGGGAAGCCGCGTCTCCAAAAATGATGCGCAGTTCAAGCCTAAAGGGCCTTTTAAGTATGATAACATGAAGGATGAGCCGGGCCATCCTCGCAGACAACGGGCATCTGCCTGAGCACCTCTGGCAGCTTCTTCACCGCCTCCACCACAGCACATGAGCACACCTAAGCCGATGCAGCAGGACCCGCCGCATTCAGCTGAGTTTGAAGGTTGGGTGCGAGAGTCCATTGACCGGTTGGAAGGCCATGTCCTATCCATGAAGGACCAGCTTCAGATGCTGATGGACTACTTGATGCCTGCCCCTGCCCCTTCACCTCCAGCGGGTCCTACACCATCCATGATAGTTCTCCCCCAGAACCCTCCACCGGGTGACCAGCCCGGTCCTTCGGATTCACAGGATCCTTCTATCCCTTGATTGCTATCTCTTATACTGTTTTATTTTGCTTCTTGGGATTACTGTATATGGATGACTGTATATCTTTTTGTTTGTGTCACTGGTGCTGGCTGCTCTGTTTTCTCTTCTAACAACTCACCTATTCCTGTATCTATTTTCTCTATTGTTGGGCTGTCAATTACAGGAGTAGTTTGAGCACATCCCTCTCGTCCTCTCAAATGTTTTCTTTTCTTATCAGGGGAGTCCTGTCTCTATCCTTTTCATGCACCACACTTTACTTCTCTTGTCTTACTTTTGCTATCTTGTTTTGCACATTGCGGACAATGTTAGTTTTAAGTGTGGGGGAAAGGTACACATAGGCTAGGCTAAATAGACACGAACGCTTAATTTCAGTTAATAAAACAAAAAAAAAGCAAATAAACTAGCACTCATAAATAATCCATCATAACATCTCCAATTTTAACCAGAATTAGCCTCACTGCCTTAGAGGAATACTGATAAATGAATATGGGGGTGAAGCAAGCTTGAAATGAATAAAGTAGATAAGGTAGTCGCAGTATGCACCCACATTAGGACCACTCTTCCACAATATGATTAAGTGAAGTATTCAAGTTTTCTCCTAAACTAATTCTCAATTATTTTTTTAGATTTTTCCAAATTACTTGCTCTAGTGGATATCTGATTGTCATTTGAGAGGAATCCACCACACAAAAAAAACTACTCCAATGGTTGAAATCACTTAGTAACCGGGTGGCTTCATGACCAATGTCGTCATTCGCGTCAAACGGTGATAGAAACTAAGAGTATGCTAGTGAGCACTCCGAGACTTCCCTAATCTAAGTAACCGGGTGGCTTCATGACCAATGTCGTCATTCGCGTCAAAAGGATTAAGAAAACTGGGGAGAAATCATTAAAAAAAAAAAAGAGACTGGGCAAAAGCCATAAAAAAAAAAAGCTAAGTGATCATGTTGAAAACTGATCTCTGGTGAACAATAGAAACCTCTTTTAATGAATGTTGAGGATTGAAGCTAGAGTGAATATATGGATTGGTCTTGAAAATGTAATGAGGATATGTTGAAGGTTGCTTGAGTGCTTTTTGAAAATCTATCTGTGGAACACACACACACTTAGTCAGGGTGTAACTATGACTGCATTGTTTTCAAAATTCAATTTAAGTTTTGCTGAACTTCTGTTTCTAGCATTAGTCCCAATCTAAGTGTGGGGGAGAGCTGACCTCTGATTGATTGGGTGATGATTATGAAAAAGAATAAATAAATAATCTCTGCTTGATAGTTTTGAGGATTGCTTGAGGACAAGCAAGGATTTAAGTGTGGGGGAGTTTGATAACTCCCTACTTTGTGGTATAAAATGAGATTATATTTAAGATCAAATTAGGGAGGCAAGTGCTTTCTTCTTGATTAATAAAGTTAAAAATGAATTCAATCACACAAAAGAAAGAGAGTGTTCTATTGTATTATCTTTAGCAGTTTGAGCCTCACTCTATGATTGATTTCAATTTCATGAAAGATAAAAGAAGAAAGAAAGAATGGAGAGAAAAGAAGGAAGCTGAGAAGCGAGAAAGTACAAGTGGATCAAGCATTCTCACTACAGCGAGGATTGAACTCACTATGGCGAGAACACACTTTCGCTATAGCGAGTGAGGTACTTCACCACAGCGAAGTCGCGAAGCATACTAATTCCAGGGAGAAACTCGCCATAGCGCAGCAGTAGCGAGGACAGCAGAAAATCTGGGAACTTATGAGCTCTCGCTATAGCGAGAAGCACTCCTCGCCATAGCGAGAGCGGACCCTGAAACGCACAGTTTAATTTAGCAAGCTAGAAAAGTCAAGGAAAGCCTAGGGTTTGATGGATTCAGCAAGCAGAGAGAGTTCTGGCCGACTAGGAGAGAAGAAAACACATTCAAGGTGTTGGAGAAGCTTCAATTTGATCGAAAATTCGTTGGTTCTGTTGATTTTCCTTCCGATTAGGTGCTTCTACTCCATCTTCCCTCTTAGTTAATGATAGTTAATATGTCTGCTGAATTTGTTTGTGGATTTCAAGCCATGAGCGGCTAACTTTTGTAATCCTTAGGGATTTTATGAACCTTTACTCTGTAGAGATTATTTTCCCTTATTGATTCTGCAGTTATTGGAATTTACAGTGTTTAATCTGAAATATATTTCATTCTATTGGGTGGCCTCCTTTAGTTTGATTGTGGATTAAGTAATTAACCTTTGACGGAAGGGAATTGCTTATAGACCATTGGTTAAACAACTTAGGATTAGATATGATCTAATTTGCACTTGAGATAGAGATATCCTCAAGGGCCCTAGGAAGTCGAAAGAAGGTCTGCATTTAAACATTTATTAACCATTCCTTGAGATATCAAGCGTAAGTGGATATAAGGGTTCAATTGGATCGAAAGACAATTGCACCCATTTCAACCTTGACTCTAGTAATTACATTATGCTGTTTAATTAAAAGGGAAGTAATCAACAGTTGATATAAAGGGGATTAAAATTCCTAAGGAGTTTCTAATTGCATACTTTCAATTATAATCATCGTTTATTACTTGTCTTTACGTAATTTTCATAAATCCATTTGCAATTTGATTGTTTAACTGAAATGGAAGTAAGAACTCTAATGCCTAATCGCCAATTGTGCTAATTCTCTGAGGGAACGACCTTGATTCATCACGTACTACGGTTGCGACCCGTACACTTGCCGTGTCATATTTTAGTGAGCATCAATAAACATTATGGGGCTAAGTTATACAATTAGTAGTGTGTTGCCCTCATATATAATCGACGAATATAGATATGGATGTGATGACGGCAACAAAAACAACGTATTACTAGTTGCTGAATCTATACAATATAAACGAGGCAGCAACCTGAGAGACAAAATCCAGTTACACTAATTGGTATCTCAATAGAAATCTACTTTCACCCGCAACTCATATCCAGCATAGCAAAGAGAGAGCATGTTCATCTCTATACTAATCTCACCTCCTTCTACCACTTCCATTCCAACCTTCTTCAAACGACATTCTCCATGGCTATGATTGTTGAGTCTCATCATTAAACAAACATTGTCATTAACCTCTGTAATTAATCTACCGTTTCATCACTAGGCTGGTGAGTTATCAAGTAACAAAATTCTTTGGAAATCCTATAATCGCATTGTTATAGGTGGCATTAAGTTTCGTGTTTTATGGGTAAATGAATACCGAAGGAAACTAAGATTCCAGAAAAACATTTCTTTAAAGCTTATACCAATTATCCAAAAAAAAAAAATTATACCAATTAAGCTTGGAAAAATGAATTCCCTGAATAGAATTTCCTGAAAAACTTAAAAGAGATCTTCGCATCAAGCTGCCTGTTCGGGTCAACTGACTATTCATTATCTGTCATGATTTTATTTATGGGGTTACTACAACTACCAAAAAAAAAAAAAGGAGAAATATAGACATTACCATGGGAAACTTATTCATCAATGTTTATTCAAGGGTTTAATTAATTTTTGGGACTAGGTATCAAAATATGGTATGGGTTATATTTTATTCACACTATAAATAGCTTTTGGGCAAAGAGACTTACTAAATATTTTCAATTGAAAATTTTGAATTAAAAGAGTCCTCAACGATTTTACTATAATAGAAGTGTTTTTGAAGCAGGGAGGAAAAGATCAACCGTCTATCTCCTTTTAATGGGTTTAAACAGCTCCTGCATCTCAACATGCGCCCAATGATTTGCCGGTGCTGTGCTGTGAACTGTGTTCTCTGCAGCTCCTCCTTCGGTATGCAGCTTCAAACTTTCTTTTTTTTTTTGGGGGGGGGAGGGGCGGGGAGAAGTTTTCTCTCGTCATTCTCACTTTTTTTTTCTTTGTTAAATTGTCTTGTGACAAATAATAGAATAATTCGGTAAAAAATTCTTTAAATATTGCATGAGATGGATGTAATTAGCATCAGAGTCGGCTATGGCAAAGGAGACAGAAGCCCCTGCTTCACATTCGATTGTAGATTTGGTGGATCGGAAAAAGGAGAGAGGCAGTGGAGAGTGAGAGAAAGTTGAGGAAGAGGGGAATGGAAGAGTAAAGAGCGAGCGTTTAAGAATTCATAGAAGAAAAGTGCTGAACTAGAAGTTTACTTGGGCAGTGGATAGACAGTAAAATGATTGTATGTTGTGCTGTCAGATGTCAACGGGGTAAGACTTTGCCCAACTCAGCGAATTTAGGTAATATGTTACGGCTGGTCTGTTAGTCTAGTTAGCTCCAATTAGATTGTGTTATGACTGACTTGAACTTCGGAAACCAAATATTAAATATTTGGAAAGTGTAGGGATTGATTTGCTAAAGAGAATCAACTATATAGAGACAAAATTAAAGACTTAGGTTATAGATTATAGAGATCTATAATTTTGTTCGAAATGATACTATACGGGATGAACTATTCTATGGGATCAAAACAAAATCAAATTTTTAGGCACTAAAATGATTTTAAAAATCCCTTTAAGAGAGTCATTGATAATTAGGTCATCTTTGGAGGACCGATTAGAAAAAAAAATGAATAAATAAAGTGGCAAACGAAATATAGTGGTTTTAATGCAATATGAGTAGCAGTAGCCGCTCGGGTGTCATGGGGGGTGACGTCAATATATCGTAGGAAGACTTGGGCGAGGACACTGGTTGGGCTTTTCGAAGACAAAATTGAAGTTAAGCCTAAGTACAGTTGGCTTCTAAAATTCTGGTTTAAGACAGCTGGAATCATAAAAGTTCAAGCCCAAGATCAAGCAGAAGCCGGACTCCTTTTCTAACTTATTATATACCCCTTCCGGTCCAGTATATAAGACACTCTCTAAAAGATTTATTTCGTCCAAAATATAAGACACTATGTAATCTTTTGTGTTGACTTTTCAAAAATGTCCTTCTTCTTTTTTAAAAAGAAATGTTAGTTTAACTTTTTTTTCTTTCTCTTCCATAAATGAGAGTAACAGTAAAAAAAGTGATAAATTTAAAGAGTTCGTGGCAGTTAGGTAATTTTATTAAACTGTGTGAAATAGTTGGAAGTGCCTTATAATATGGACCGAAAGGAGTATATTGGTATGACTTCGGCTGAATAGAAACATCATAAATCAAAGGTTCAACATTTTCAAGTTTTAAAATTTAAATTTGAACTTTCTTGGTTCGAATAAAAATTGACCTAAGCTTGGGCTCAGGTACTTATCATCATTTTCAAAATTCTTACGTGTACATAGATATAAAAGTTTATTTCAAAGCCAAATTCATCTTATTTAAAAAAATTTTACTTGTTTTTTGATAGATAAGTTTATGTTCAAGTCTAAGTTCATCTTGTTTGCAAAATTTCTATCCATGTCTAAATAAAAAAGTTTATGTCAAGTCTAGGCATATCTAGATCTCAAAAATTTTATTTAAGAAGGCCTAAAAAAAAATTCCGTAGTTGTGAGTCTAGGTTTTAAACCTATGCCCTATCTAGTTTTCAAAATTATTATTTGGGCCAAAGTGCATATCACGGGGGATTTCGATGACAATGTCAGTACACGGTAGATGACTTGAAGTAAAAATGAAAATTGCTTTTTACTTTGAGAAATTATTTTTAAAAAAATAATTGCAATAAAATTTAGGTCGGTGAAACAAATTATTTATTTATTTTTTCACAAAACAAGCACCGAAATAGTTTTATCTAAAAATATTTTAGTGAAAAGTTTTCAACTAAACAGATATTTTAATTCTTTCTATGGAGCTCTCATTATTTGTCGGCGCTGTGCTGTGCATTGTGTTCTCTGAATTTGATCATTTGTTGAACCCTTTATGTTATGTGTGGAATTGAAGGGATTGAAAAAAAAAAAGTAAACTTTTGATTTTAATATTTTTATTGAAATTTAAATTTAATATATTTTTAAGAATAACTGAAAAGAAAAAATTTATTTATTTAATCAAAATAAAAAATATCAAAATTAAAATTATATTTTCTTTCTCTTTTCTTTCATTCTATTTAATCCAAATACATCTTTAATGATTAAATTTGTGTTAGTGAACACGAATTTTTTTCTGTAAATTAATTTTAAAATTTATAATTTCATTTAATTTATTAATAATTAGTGTCGTCATATTCATATCGATATAGATCTATTCATTTCTTCAGAATAGAGATAATTTGCTTTAATTTTTACCGTGATAAATAATTTCATATAATGCATGCAATGCCCCCCATTGGGATCGTCATTCACAAAGCGAGCCGTGGTAGTGGTCGTGTATTTTCACCAGATTGTTTTGGTAAGTAAAATATTCGTGTGCAAGAGACGACTAGTAGTGAAACTTTGCAAAAGAATTCGATTATATAATTTTCATAAATCGATGTGTGGTTATAATTGATTTGAATCCATCTTAATTTTCTTTCAAGTAATGAAAGTTATACTTAACATTGCTGATAAAAATTAGAGGAAAATTATTACTAAAATAATTAACATTTATAAATTATAGAAACATCTATTAGTTAATCTATATCCGAATTTTTTAAAAGAAAAAGTTATTTAACGAATAAGAGAAACGATTTAATTTTCTTTTTTTCCCTTTGCAGCTTATGCTACATATCTACTAACTACTCTTTGCAATATCCTTTTCTTATATGATAAAAATGACTATATGTTTTGATAAATAAACTGTTGGTTCTCTACGTAGATCCAACAGAAGAGAACTACAATAGGAGTAACTCGGGCCTCAGATGGTATGATATTATCCATGGCCGAGGTCCAATTGCAGAAGAAGGAGATAAGGTTTCTAGCCTTCTATTTATTATAATCTCATCCCCCCCCCCCTTTTTTCTTTTTTTTCTTTTTTAACGTCTCTTACCTTTGTTTTTATTTATTGTCTTTTTATTGTGACTTTTTTCTCCTCCCACATTGTAATTAAGGTTCTGGTCATGCACCGTCAACTTAGAATATGCTTAAATTACCGCCATTATGTAGTTTGAGGATGTGATTAATGATATGTAACATAATGTCAAGTTTATAAGGTGTGTTGTTTTAAAAACTTCGATGGAGATTGGCATGACATTAATTAACACGTACACGAAATGCGATAATATAATGTAGAAAAGAAATTGCATTATGAAACCACTCAATTATGTAGGTTTTTAACAACTAATTTTCACAGTTAAATACTTCTTTTTTTGGTAATACAGTTAATTCTTTTAACTTCAGCCAACATTTCAATCGAGTCCTTTATCTCTATTTTGCCAATGATTTTGTCGTCATTAGCTACGAGACCCCACACTTGCAATTTGTGTATTTAGGTGACGTCAAAAAACGTAACTAGGGCCTAAACTGGTGTATAAATCATCTTTGAAGAATTTATTAATTAACTATTTTCAACTTATGTTGCAGTATAAACAATATATATGTATTCAACTGCTTCTTACTCGTGTTTGCCTAATGGAAAAGAAAAAATGTGTATGTAGATATAAATATATATTCCTTATAACAATAAAATTGCTAAAAATTAAAATTGATGTTTTCAATCCCCTACTTCAATTTGAAATTATATGCATTGAGAAAATAGTAAGCAAATTAAAATATTGATTTTTTTTTCTTTGATTTTTTGCTAGTATATACTTCTACTTTCACTACTTAATTAGTTTTAAAATTTAATTTGTCACGGTTTGAGATATCACGATTTAGAGAAAGAAGAAATTAGGGGATTGAGAGATGGAGGTAAAGATGGTTTATTGATAGGATATGAGAACAAAGGTCATGGTAGAGAAATAGCAAGATAGAGTGAGGTGCAATGTCTCCTAGGTTTGGCAAGCCTATGTCTATATACAAGAAGCTTAAGCTTGTGCTAAGTGTACATATGTTGAAATGTATGAATGGATGAATGCCTAAATGAAAGAATGCCTTTTGTTTATCGTTAGGATCTTTGTTTATAAGCTTCCTTAGGGTGTACTAATGATGGTGATCAAGTCAAGTTCTCTAGTAGAGCCATAGAAGTCATCTCATCAAGGTTAGCTTATCGCATTGGAGTCATTCTATTCAAAGTAACTTAGACAATTTACTATGTCAGTCCTGTGTATATGGCTCAATAAATTATGATAATCGAGTCTTTGGGCCTTCTAAAAGCGAGTTGAATTGAGTTGGGCTGATTGGAATTCTTATGACTTTGAGATCTTTACAACATTCACCCCCAGGTCCACTAGCAATGAAGTGTGCTTTCCTTGGCTATTCTTATTTATAGAAAGGACATCACAAAATGCTTCTTTGTCTTAGCTGATGTCACTTTCTTTAAGGGCTACCATTTCTTTTCTTCATTGGTTGAAACTCATCTAGTGTTCATAGTTCTTCAAATTTTGTATATTCTCCCTTCTTCTAGTTCTTCATTTACACCTATCTACCATGTGTATACAATAAAAGTTGGTCCCCATGATCGAATTGATTAACTTGAAGCTCATCTTATTGCTAAGGGTTGGATTCAGATACTTGGATTGGATTGTGGCAATAACTTTCCACTTATGGCTAAAATTGCTTTGATGTTTTATTCCTCTTCATGGTTGATATGTGCTATTGATCTTTTTATCAGTCAAATATAAAAAATGGCTTCCTCCATAGTGGCCAAAATTGCTTTGGCTTTTAATTCTTATTCATGACTAACATGCACCATTGGCCTCTTTATCAACTAGATATACAAAATGCCTTATTCCATAGTGAGCTTGATTAAGAGGTTTATATGGACCAACCTGCTTGGTTTCTTGATCAAGGAGATTTTGGGTTGGTTTATAAATTATGTTGCTATCTTTGTTACCTGAAGTAGTCTCCTTAGGCATGGTTTGATAGATTTAGCATAGTTACTCCAAAATTTGGAATGACTTGTTGAGGCAAATCATTTTATTTTCTACCATTATACTTCTGATGGTTGATGTATTTGTTTGGTGGTTTGTGTGGACAACATAGTCATAATAAGTAGTGACCAAGATGAAATCCAATCATTAAAGCAACATATCTTTGATCAATTTCAAACCAAAGACCTAGGTAAATTTAAGTATTTCTTAAGTATAAAGGTCACTTAATCTAGTGCTAATGCTGCTATTTCAAAGGAAAGAATGCTTTAGATATACTAGAGGAAGCTATCGTGGTTGATTGCAAACCAATTGATACACCAATGGATCTAGATGTCAAACTTTTAGAAGGATAAAGGGAGCCATTAGCATATTCTAGTTGATATTAGAGACTTGATTGCAATCTAAATTATCTTACTGTCACTTGGCTTGACATTTCATTTGCTATCAATGTAATCAATCAGTTCTTACAATCTTTATGTTATACTATAGTTCACATCCTTTGATTTCTTAAGAATGCACTAGGCCAAGGGCTATTATATGAAGACAAGGATAATACATAAGTGATTACACTACCTAAAAAAAAAGTCTTACTTGCGATTATTTTGGAGCTTAATTGTGGTTTTAACCATGACTAGTGGGCTTAGCTATGATTTCCAAAAAGATAGGAGATCTATCCATGGCAATAGGTTTAGCTGTGGGTTGATGCAACCACATTTAAAAAGAAAATTAATTTACCAACATTTTAAATAATCCATCAACTTATGTGTTAACTACCTTATTGATATATGTATCAAAATTGAAAAATACTAAACAAAGTTCTATCTATAGTTCAATAAACTAGCTCCATGCTCTTGAATCAATCTTATAAGATGAGGATTTTTGTTGCTTTCTTTTTGAAAGCGTATACGCAAGTATACGTATCGCAACAGTAATAAAGTGATGAATAAAATATTGTTCCCATGAGGATTTGTCACTAAGATAATTATTAAATACTAAAATTGTGTACCTTAATCTAAATCAAGCCAACAATAAAAGGTGATATGAAATTAAACTATACTAAAGACATAAAAAAAATGAGAGACACCATTCTATGTGAAATTAGAAAACAAAATGATTTAAGATTATGACTTCCCTTAGCATTTCATATGAACTCATTATCTGTCCTTATCTTACTCTTAATGTCATTGATAGCCTAGGACTCTAATTTACCTATAAGCATCTTTTGAATTACATATAAATATTCCCCTAATTAATCAATAATTTCTTATGCAATTAATTTAGGGACTTAATCAAGAATATGTCCTAATATGGCTATGTGAGATCGGTAGGTATATTCCTATCCTACAAGTAAATCAATCCACTCAACATTACAAATTTCATGAACTCACATTGCACAATCCATGGTCAAGTCCTAAAATCCCTTTTCCATGTTTATTTAGGTTACCCAAATCATCTAATGGTTTCTACACACATAGAAGCATGAAGCATAAAGATTGAGTAATTAAATCATACTATTAATTGCAAATAAAGAGAATAAATGTAACATATTACAAGCTAGAGTTCATCACTATCCCAAATCAACAAGTTTAACTCATAACTACAGGAAATAGCAACATTAAAAAAAGAGCATAAATTAAATGGGTAAAGAAATACAAGGAAAAGCAAGAGAAGAAGAGAAAAAATGAATTAATCAGTGAATCTTCCTCAAAGCCAAGCTTCTTCCATGGCATTTGAAGCTCCAAACCCTTCTTTCCCTTCCCTAAAACCTTCAAAATGGCGGCCTCCCTTCGAAGAAGTGTTGGAAGCCCTTTAAAACCCTAAAAAACACGATAAAAAATGGTGCATTTTGCATTTTTTTACGAACTGCGCTGCAATGTAGATGAATTTCTTTCAGCAGTAGTGAAAAGCATTGCGGCGCAAAATTTTACACTGCGGGCAAGTAAACTTCTGTTTTTCCATGCGCCACGGCGCTTAATTTTGTTGCTGCAGTGTTGAATTTTCTTTAACAGCGGTTTTGAGCGCCATCTTTTGCTCTTTTGTCTTTTCTTCTTTGTTTCTTCCTTTTTCTTTTTCTTTTTCTTTTTGATCATTTTCCAACAAATCTCAATACTTGTTCTTTGCATTTCAAAACTTCTAAACTTGTTTCTTTATAATTGTAACCCTACAAAAATATAAAATTTATCTAATTAATATATATAATCTACCAACAAAAATTAAATAATTTAGCAACATAAAAATACAAATAAAAACACAAAATACAACTTAACTAAAATAAAAAAAAAGATCAAAAGTGAAGAAATAAAATCAAAACTTACTAAATACTAACTTAACTAACATTTATTAATTTTATAAATAAAAAAATATAAAATAAATTCAATATTCATATGATAAATCCCTTAAAATATTGAGAAAATCATGACAATTTAGGACTTATCAATTTGATTGCCCAATCTCTTAAAGTATAGGCTGCAACAAGAACAATATTAATGAACTACAAATAAAGAGAATAGAAAATTATACCATCACAATGAAAAAGACCTGCAATATTTGTGGACTAGCTTGCACCATGGCTTGCAAGGCTTAGAATTACAAACAATAAGTATATAAAATTGAACAGTTTTGGGTAGAGAGGACCAAAGTGTTCAAATTTTTGGGCAAATAAGGAGAATAGATAATACGTGTTGACTATTGCACAAAAAATCTTAATTGCTTGCACTAACACCAACATTTCATATTTGTAACCCAAACAAAACAAAAACAAAAACTAATGTCTCAGTGGTTGAAGGTTTGAACAAAAGAATTTGACAAACACTTAATAAGCACATCACTATGTAAAAATTTCAACAAACATATTAAGTGCAATCCAACTTTAATCGCAGTCAAATCCCAAAAGTCAAATGGTGCATACAATGCCCCAAATCATAGGAAGTGGATCCATGTTTTGCACCAACTGCTCGAGAAAATCATTGAGAGAATTAAAACCAAGAGCTTGCTGTTCGCATCCTTGTAGCTTGTCTGCACAGTGTTCCTTGTAGATTGTCATTCATGGTGATCCTTGATCATATTCACTAAGTTAGGGAGGGAGTAAAGAGATTGGCTTAAAAGGTGTGGGGGAAGAAGGGATGTAAAGGGTTTCGGGGTAATGGAGGCACTGGGTCACGGAGAGCAAAGAATGAGATGGATTTAGGGTTGGTCTTAGCTATAGTTAATTAAAATATTGTAGCTAAGCCTTTTGTGTTTTTGGTTCAACTGCGGTTTTTTAAAACTACAACTAGTTCTAACAATATTTTTTTGTGAACTATAGCTAAGCCTTTGATCCTAATTGTGGTTGTCATGACTACAGTTAAGCCCTATCTTAGATAGGGTTCTCATAACCACAGCTAGGACATCACAAAGAAATGTCTATGTTTTAGTAATGTTGAAACATTATTGCATATTGAGTAGGTCTCCCTCTAATAGGCATTTGACTTCTATGTACCACATTCTCATTGGAGGCAAATTTGGTTTCCTACAAGAGTTACAAATAAGATATTGATGTTAGATCTAGTGTGAAAGATGAATACCTTGCTTTGGCTTTAGCTACATATGAACTTATTTGATTGAATCAATTACTTCAAGAGTTGAAGTGTGGGAAAATTACTTAGGTGTATTTGATTTATGACAATCATGCTTGCTTACATATCTTCTCCAATCTTGTTTTCTATAAGAGAATGAAACACATAGAGATTGATTGTCATTTCCTTAAAAGACTTTGTTTGGTTGTATTATTGCGAAAATCATCAAGTCAAATGACCAATTGTTGGATATCTTTACCAAATCACTTAGAGGTCCTTGTATCAATGGTATTAACAAATTTGGTTCATATTTATGCCAATACATTTATTTTTCGATCCTTATAGTGAATACCGAAAAATAATATTCTAGTTTGACCATCAACAATTAATTAATTGGCCAAGTGAACTAGTATTAGGTATGAGAATTGATGATGACTTATTTTTAAAGGCATGGTGTTAAGTTGACTGCGGGGTTTATTTCTATTCTAATTATTTATTTTTATTGGCATTAGCAGTATACTATTCACATTTTTTGAATTACTTGCACAATTGATATGTCACGCACCATATCCGTATGAAAGTAGCAATCAAATATCATGGAATTATTTCTAAAAATATGGAGTTAACTTGAAAGTATCTGGCAATTAGCATTATTCTGATATAAATTAACATGAATTTATAATACTATTCTTTTTTGTCTTAGTGAAATTTACAAATAATATAAAATGTATCATATCATCTTCACTTGTAGGTTAGAATTAAGTACCAACATTATAGCAAGTCTGGTAAATTTCTAGATGAAGGGGGCCCTTCCGAATTGACTTTGGGTAGCCGATGACATGAATATGGCCCAGGTATGGCCTCTGTCTTTCTCTCTTTTCTTTTTTTTCCTTTTCTTTTTTGTTGTCTCTGACTTAGAGGTCAAATTATTATGTTGGTTTAGGGTTATTCTCCTTTCTCAAATCTTGGGTCTCCTTTAACGAACTAGCAGAAAAAGATAATAAAAATAAAAGAGGCATATTTATCGAAGAAGGCAAAGACAATGAAAATTTTCATGCAGGATTTGACGAAGGCATTCGTGGAATGCAAGTCGAAGGAACGAGAGTGATTTTGATGCCTCCAGATCTTTGTCCAAGACACATGCAACGCTTTTGGAAAGTAAGTCTTTTGAGCATGTTTTTTTGAAATTTTGATTTTTAAAATTAAAGAATTTTACGTTAAAAGAGCCAAGTAGAGATGTTGATAATTTTGTTTAAAAAATTTAATTATATAACAAATAAAAATAAAAATTGCTAAGAAAATTTAATAGATTATAAAATTATGAGTAAATTACATAGATATCATCTAAATTTTGCTAAAATTACACAGACATGTATTCTATTTTCAAAACATATATACATTCTAGTCCAATTTTAATTTTTTTTGGCCAAAATTACAAATTTTTTTACCAAAATACCCTCTTTTTAAAATTTAAAAAAATTAAAATTAAAATTTATTTTATTAATTTTATATTGTTAAAGTTCTCAATTAAAATGATAGAAGGTTTATTACTCTGAGGAGTAATCTTATATAATGATGGAAATGAATACAACAACAACAACAAAGTTTTTTTCTTATTAAGTAGAGTCGGCTATATGGATTAATCAACGTCATAAACACCTATCGTAAATTATATTTTTAGATAAACTTTTAAGTCTAAATCTCTTTTAATAATTTCTCCTATAATTTTTTTTTTGTCTTCCTCTACCTCTAACTGTTGTTACACTACTTTTTATCTTATCTACTCTCCTAATTGGGACTTCTATAGGTCTCCTCTACAAATGACTAAATCATATAAGTCATAATTCTACAATCTTTTCCACAATAAGTGCGACTTCCATCTTCTCTGTAATGCATTCATTTTTAATTCTACCTCATCTAGTGTGTTCATCCATCTAGCGTAACATTCTCATCTCTATAATATTGAACTTATTCTCTTGTTAACTTTCTATTGTTCAACACTTAATTCCATACAATATTGTGTCTAATATATCGATGATCTTTGTTATAAAAATTCGACAAAGTTTTACAATGTCTGTTGACTGCTTAATACAATCCTCCTCTTTTATCCTAACTTGGGATCGACTATGAAAAACGATAAAAATTAATGTAATTATAAAAAGAAAGTGTGATAAATAATTTTTATTTTCACTTTAATGATTAATGAAAAAATCAAGAAAAAAATTCATGATACATTTGGCAACCTTGGCATTAATCGCAATAATACATTTGTGATTTAAAGATAGTGATATTTCTTTTACCTCTCAAATAAAATCACTCTTTGTCACGAGTTTATTTAAGGGGTACTTGTAGGGGCCAAAATGATTTAACAGAAATACGAGGAAAGGTAGAAAAACAATAGGCTTAGACCCACCCAAAAGAAAAAATAAAAATAAATAAAAAAGAAGGCTACCTAGTCTTATGAGTGTAATAACTTTTCACTTTTTTATTAAAACAGGAAAAAAGGTTAATATGTAGAACATTTTTTATAATCATATATTTAGTAGGAAAAATGATATAAATATTTTTTCATTTAATTTATTTTTACAAGAAAAAGACTTAAATGTCCCTATACATATTTTATTCTTTAGTGAAAATATTAAAATATTAAACACAGATGTAGTGATTGTTAACTTTCATGGTATTGATAAATAGGTAAGTAATCTCCACACACATTCATTTTAGAATTAAATAAAATTTGCATAAAATACAAATATAAAAATGAAAAAATTTTAGGAGTGCAACCAAAAAAAAAAAAGTAATTTGGAAAAATATAAAGCATAGGACCTACTAATGATATTTGACTATTAATTATATGTATATTTTTTCACATTTACTATTTTGTTATGACTCTCAAATAATCTTGACGTGGAGTTAATTTTTTTTATTAAAAAAAGGAGTTAATTTTTTATATATTTTAAAATAAAACGGATTTGCAGCGCCCGCAAGAGGACGAGATGTATCGCGTGACACTACTATCTATTTCGAAGCCTTGAGGCCGGGAACTCGTCAAGATTAAGGAGTGGAGGGCATAAGGTTTTAAGACCATTGGGATCCTTCACTTGCTTGGGTGAATGTAATAAAGAGAACTCTCAACTATGTAGAATTTAAAGTGACTGTTATAATATTTAAGCTATTACACGATGTTTATTTGGCGTGAACTAAGAGCATCACTCAGAGGCTCCACTATCATAAATAAGTTTTCACACATTTGAAAAACTTGAAGTTTTTATTTACCAAACTTTATCAGATCTTCGATTTAGCATCTTTCTTTACAAATTGACCCATTCCTTCATCCTCGTTTGATGTAATTGAAATACACCTTCCATGAATAAAGATTATGTAGCATGAAGAACAACTAACCAAATGTAGATTTTCTTGAATCCTTAGCATAGCTGAATCTGAATATCAATCACTTCTAAATGATAAAATTTACTGTAAGTGAGCATGCAATCTTTAATTCTTTGCACAAATATTTGGGAATTTTCCTTGGAAATTTACAATGATTTGATCCAGATTATTTTGATTTCTGCCATGCATTTTGATAGAATTGAAATTATTCCCGTTGAATATTTATCTATATTAAATCTTATAATAATAATTATTAATATAGACTTCTTAACAATTTTTGCGGACTACAAATATTTCAATTCCTGTCATATCAGTTGTGTTACACCTAACACCCAGGAGGGGCAAATGTGATGCCCATGGTGAAAAAAGACAAAGAAAATTGATTTTCAAAAGCAATTAAATTTAGGAGTTACAAACATTTAAAGAAAAATTAGAGGAAAAATTTTGAAATAACCATTTTAGAAAAAAGGAAAAGTGATTTCTGATCAAAACAATATAGGTTTTGGATGGATTTAACAAATAAAAGGCATTAGACATCCATAATACTCATTATTAGACACAGTTGACCTAAGTTAATTGTATAAAATTTCTTATTATGACTTTAAACTTATTATAATTATCCTTCATGAAACACATGCAAAACAAGATTGAAAAAGGAAATTAAGGGAGAAAAAGAGTAATATTTATTGAAATTTACCTAAGAAAAGATTTAGAGCCCACATATGGCAACGATGAAAGTCCGCTCATTTAGAATGTAGCATACTGTCTGTGAGTGTGTTTGATTTTCTGGTTTAAAAAAAAAAAGGCTAAAAGGAGAGTTGAATTTAATTATGAAAAATGATAAACCTTGCCTCGTTTGCTCTTTATTTCCTCTCTTTTTGACTTTTTCCGTTTCTTCCTCTTTAATGCACTTTTGTTATTTTTTGTTTAACTTTTAGATTCTTAGAAAATTAAGTTGATGAAAAAAAATTCTTAAAAACCTTTTAAAGTATTCTAAATAAACCTTTCAAATGATTATTTTTGAATTTTCTTTCTTGAACAAGCTGGTAAGATTTGAAGGACTTACGAGTGAGGATAAAACTCTAAAAATTTATCAGTTGAGATAAAATGTAGGCTACTGAAATCTAATCGCTTATTACGAAAGTTAGTGATAAACACTATTACAACTCAAAATTCTAGGTACATCGACTAAGTCAATTTACAAATAGGCTGCGCCAGCAAGCCAATAAAAACTCATTGAAAATCATAAGATATAAGTACAATATATATATATATATATATATATATAGAAACCACATTTAGGAATTACATGAACCTTTTTCCTTAAACACTTGAGGGTCACCTCAATTGCAATATCACCTCCCTTAAAAATTGAACATATCCTAGTCTATACAAGCAGCCAAAATTCAGTAAACTACATATAGCTCAAAAAAAAAAAAATCAATACAATGCCAATATGACTATTACAAGGCTGACAACACAATAAAACTCCTAATTTGCATTGTCCCCAACATGACTTCCAGTAGCCACAACATTGGAGTCTTATCATAACATCCACTAATCAAAAGAACATACCTAAAGGTTTCCAGAAGTTTGCAAATCCTAAAGTATCAACTACCTACTTATTTGAGAAATAAACATAAATGAGTAGAGTTAGTCTACCAATAATTCAATAAGTACTTAAATAACAAAATATATAGAAAGAAAAACAAAACACATTAGAAATTTTCACAGTTGAGTAACTTAGTAAAATAGTTAAGTCACATTTTATTTTGTAACCACCCCATGTATACACTAGGTTACTTGAATAGTAAACTTCTCATCTTGAATTACATATTCAAATTAAAAAAAAAAACATCGTATGGTATGGGTTTCAAAGAAAGAACCAAATCACAATTGAGCACAAACAAATAGTGTACCTACCACAATTAGTGCCATCGCACTTATACATCATTATCAAACCAACAAATGTCGTCACATGGTGTATGTGTCACAACTAGTGTCACTACAGTTTTGTCAAATATATCATATTCCAACTTAGTGTACCTAAGGTTTTATTTGGATCCTAATCCATCGCTCTTAAATAGATAATAAGGGAGAATAAATAAACATGTAATAACTAGGAATAGATAAAATAGAAATTCAATCATAGTTAAATAATGATAATCACAAACAAATAACATGAAGGATGTACTTTGAAAAACTAAAAAAAAACCATAAATTAATAAAATAAAATAAATAAATAAAAACCTTATAAAAATCAAAATAAAATTTATTATGAAAATAAGGATAATTATATAAAGATATAAAACAAGGAAAAATAAATAAATTAAGAATTTCACCTTTTCATTGTCTCTCTCTCTCTCACACACACACACACGCGCATACATACATAGGTGTCACTATCTTTACTTTGCTTACTCCCACTTGTGCTTTGCATTATTGCACAACTTTTGTTTCTCAAATATATATAACTTTAGTTTCAAATGTATCTCATAGAACAGCTTTTATCAACCATGAACCACATATCAAGAATTTCATCTACAGCATTATTGGCTCATTCTCCATGTGCGCATACATATACATATATTTGTATATACATATATATATATATATATACATATATATATATATATATATATATATGTATGTATATATATCAAACCACACAAATAAAGGCTTTAAAACTAATGAGTTGTTTTCCCCTTAGGATGGTAGATTGTGAAAAACTTAAAAAAGAAATTTAGGCAAGAAAGCATAATTAGGAATGAAATGAAAATTATCACTTTACTATCTATATACTCATTGATAAAAAGATTGATAGAAGAAGTCCCTTCTACTATTGCTTAAGACTGAACTTCAATTGAAAGAGTACTTCAATGCTACCTAAAATCACATTTGACATAAGATTTATAATTTAGCTACCCAATGAATATCTACTACTATCAATTTAAGCAAATACATCTTCTAATGCCTAAAGCCCTAATTTTAGTCTAAGTTTTCTATCTATATTGCAAACTCTAAAGCTAGAATTTTCAATTTAAGCATCTATAATTTAAATTAAGCATTGGATTTATCTCAAGAAACCTCAACTTGGAGGCTTACTCACAACTAGCAAGGAAGGAAAGCTACAACAATTAGACATTGTCAATTATGGAGAAAAAGAAGAAGCATGGAAGGAAGAGGATGATAAAGGGAATAAATCTCCAATTTATCATGCTTTTCTTATCATTTTAAAGGTCTTATCATATGAATACTGAGTTTATGTTATATTTTTAGTACACAAATTTAATAAATTTTAGTTAAGTTAATATTTAGTAATTTTTTATTTTCATTTCTTTAGTTTTGAGTTAATTTTTGTTATAGACAAGTATAAGTTATGTTTTGGTATTTCTATTTAGATTTTTTTTATTGTTAAATTATTTAGTCCTTGTTAATAGACTGTAAATAGTAATTAGATGAATTTATATGCTTTTGTAGGATTAGAAATACAAAGAAACAGAGCTTTAAAGGTTTGGAGTATATAGTAACAAAAGCGAAGAGTGGTTGCTAAGAAGGGCTAAAAATTGCTACTCATTAAAGGTCCAATGCCACAACACCCAACTTTTGGCAACTTATATTTGATGACATAATATTCTCTGGCCCCGTAACTAAAAAATTCTTTGTTGTGACATTGTGTTGAAAGTGCATAATGAAGTCATTTTTTGGGCCCAATTTTGTTCTTGTGAAAAAGAGGACTTTTTTGGCCCCCATGCTCAATCTCTCACAAAGTGTAAGATAAATATTACAACATCTCATATTACATAAAAAATTCAATTATATTATTTACTAGTATCTCTTACCATATAAGTCTTTTTTCTTGCAAGGGTTTTTTATCCACCTACATGGGGAATAATTTAAGTTCTCTTATTTTCTTTATTTATTTGCATGATCACCTAGCGATTAACAAAAACACAATAAGTATATCTATTACTAATATTGAAACTATTAAAATAAAAATTGTTATTACCTTTATCCTTGTTCAACACCCATTCCTCTCTTAGAATCCCATTGGGCACTACTGCAGTAGCTCACCTTTCTTTCTTATTCCATCTTGCCTTTTGTTGTACAAGTCCACCCTCTTTTGCTTCCCATGGATTAAAGATAGTAATTCCTATGCCTCATATCATCTACCATAAAAAGTATGTCTAAATCATAAAACACAATTCTTAAATATAGATGGACATGAGTGAGCCATAAAATAGTTTAATAATCAATATGCTACTTGTATAGTATTCTTGCAAATGTCATTCTTTTATTGAAGTGGAACATTCTTCCAACTTAAATAGCAAGCAAGGAATGCAGCAAAGTGTTTTGCAACATTCCTTAAGAAAACACTTGATAGTCTACCTCCTTCTCCAATGGGTTAGTTTCATTTGTTGCAGTGCACAGCAACCTTATGGCCTTCAGGAAGGAGCCAAGCCCTATAGAAAGTTAGACTTAAGGGTCTAACCTGTCTTGCCTCATCTATAGAAGTAAAGTTAACAAATTTAAACTTAGATAAAATGGATTTAATGTAGTAGAAGATTTTCTCTTACTTACCTTTGATTTTAACCATCCAATTTCTTCTTTTATCTCACCATCTATGATCAATGGCCTATTCTTGCTCCTTTTCCTTCTTATTGGTGAGGAAGTCATGAATATCATCAAGATCAAGCTTGTTGTTGGAACCTATATGGCTAGAAACTTAGCTATGAAAGGGTGGCTAGAACTTTGGTTGTGGAATCTACGTACCTCAACTAGCCACCAGCACTAATAGCCAAATTTGATAGGGAATTTCTAGTGCTGGGGTCTAAAGTACTTGTAGTGCCATCATAAGAGGGGTTTGAACTCTTCTTCTTCAAAAATTCCTTCATCTTCAAGACTTCTGCCAAAAGAAAATATCACAATCTAACATAAGATATTTCATCAAATACAATCATAAAAAGTTTAATTTAATTTAGTTAGATTTAAGATCTCTTTAAGTAGTAAAAATTAACATATTAAGGGATAAATTTTAATCTTTTAAGGATTGGGGGACTTTACAATTGCAAAAAGAATTTATGGTAGTAAAGTATAATATCCAATTGATTAATGTTCTTAGAAAGAATAAGAGTGAATGAATATATATGTTAATCACATGGCTTCTTTACATATATTTTTTAATAATTAATGACAAAGCTATTACAAATTCATAAAGGCCATCATGTTTCCATTTAAGAATCAAATTTCATAAATCAATATATAATAACACAAAAAAATGTAAAACAAAAGGAAAGAAAGAATTTTCCTAAGAGATAAACCCATCTATCTTACTCATCATAGTGTCTAACTTGGACATACAAGTTAGAAATGAAAGAATGCAATGTCATGTTAAACCATACAGTCATGGTCTTATATGCATATCATGTTGAATATTAACAAGATTCATATCATGCTCATGACTTGCAATTTTGAATTTTGGTTAGGAATTTCAAAAGTTTCCCATTCCTTTTTATTTCCTTTTCCTTGTTGGGAATAAATGGGCTCCATAATTACTCAATGTAGAAGAGATAATTTTTTTCAAAGAAGAAAATATTGCAATAATAATTCCTAGCCAACTATGCCCAGGTCATGTTGAAACCATATATATTGTATTAATGAAACCTATATCATTTTTCATGTTTGAAAAAGGACTTTAATTAAGGAAAATGATATATATATATATATTGTTGCTTGTTACAGTGAATTTGACCAACATATTTATATATCCCAAACGCAAACATTTATTTTTCTAATCTTTTAAAATTAAAATTCATATAGAAATGCAAAATGACAAGTTCTAGGTTAAAAAGCATTGATAATTTAATTGTTAAATAAGTATATTATTTGGAGGGTTCAATGTATCCATCAAACTTTAAAGTGACTAATATATGGGCACATGCACAATCCAACAAAACATTTATCATATTCTAATATGAATATGCTAAGTGGACTTAACAAAACACTAACACCAATAAAATCATATACCAACAAAACATGCACAATCCAACAAACATGTATCCTGCAAATATGCACAATCTAGCTTAATGTTCCAAATGGACTCTTAATCAAACACTAATTCTAGCAAAATCTAACCAAAAACAATATAGTAAAATTGCAAAGAACTCCAATTCATCATATTTGAGAAACATTTTATCAGTTTACCAAACTTGTTGAAACAAACAAGGGAATCAAATGAGTTGGATTACATACCTTTGGTGGCAACTAAATTAGATGAGAAAAAAGAAGCTAGACAATGGTGATGGATGAATAAAGGAGACAATGTTGGCGAATGATGTTGGATGGTGATGACGGGTGCTTGACCTCGACAATGAATGACATATGACAACGTGGAGCTTCTCTCTCTCTCCCTTTATCAATGGTGGGTTATGAATCCAGTATTAGATTCAGTAATTTAAAATGGCCTTAACTGTGGTTAGGACATTGTCCTAGCTATAGTTTGGCCTAAATCATAGTTAAGATATTATCCTAACTATGGTTTGAACTAAGCCACAACTAGGATGATTTTATTAATTGTTCGGACTAGCTATACTTAGGACCTTGTAATTGTACTTATGATTTCAGCAAATTGTTGTTAGGATTATAGGACATTGCCCTAACTGCAGTAGTTGATCTGCAATTAGGACCTTGTAATCCTAGTCACAGCTTTGTCAAACTATAGTCCTAATTGTGATTTGAATTAAATCATAGTTAAATTGTCTTACTTAACTATAGTTATGGTAACCACGCTTAAACCTTATTCTAGTTGTAGTTTTTGCAACCACAATTAAAGAACTACAACAAAAGATTAGTTTTTTAATGGTGAAAAGAAAATGAAGAGGAATATAAAAAGGAAAGAAAAATAAAAGAACAAGGGAGAATCCTTTCTTTTATTATTGTACTTAATGGTTATTCTCTTGAATCTTGCTCGTAATATCCCTTATACCCATTCTTATGATAGTTATAACAATAAGTCTTATTATAATTTTAAAAGACCTATTGATTAATGGGTTATACAATACCCTATTAGTGGAGAGAGGGTGAAAAAGCAAGCATATAAAACTCCAAAGAGAGAGGTATAACAAGGAGCTTGATTTACATAAATTTTCTAAGGCTTGCAATTAAGCTTTAGCATGGTTGTTCCAATGCATACTTCATGAGTTTGGAAAATGTGTCATTAATTGTTGAACTTTAAAGCATGTATGCATTACTTTCTTATCTTATTAATTATACTTCTTAACGTAATAAAAGTATCATGCAACATGACTAGATATGAATGCTTAAATAGGCAAGAATTCACTTACATCTCTTTTTATTTCTTTACCCATTTGGATGATGCTTTGTTTTTAGGTTGTTTATTTTTATAATTATGAGTTAAACTAGTTGATTTAGGATTATAGGAACCTTAGCCTATAGTAGGTTAAAATTACACTCTTTATTTGCAATTAATATATGATTTACTTATTCAATTTTTTTTCTTCATGCCATTAAATGTGTGAAAACTATTAGATGATTTAGGTAATCTAAATAAACTTGTGAAAGGGATCTTAGGATTAGACCATGGATTGGGTAATATGAATTTATGAAGCTTATGATGTTAAGTTGATTGATTAATTTATAAGATAGGAATATATCAACTGACCTTATATAACAATATTAGGACTCATTTTTAATTATGTCTCTTAATCAATTGCATAAGAGATTATGAATTGGGCTAAGGGAAATGATTATAAGTAATTCAATAGATGTTTATAGATAAATTAGATACTAAGGCTAGTACAGATCATCATTAAGAACAAAGTAAAGAGAGCTTAATTGGTGTCTTATGAAATACTTGGGAAAAATCATAATCGTAAACATGTTACTTACCAATTTTGGTCCATAATTTTGTCTCTCTTTGTTTTATTTTTTTTCACATCTTTAATTTAGTTTTATTTCCAATTCCCTTCATTATTAGCTTGATTTAGATTAAGATGTACCATCTTAATATTTAACAATTATTTTAGTGACAAATCCTCATATGAATGATACTTTACTTCTAGTGTTTTACTTATGCAATATATATATACATACATACATACATACATATATATATATATATATATATGTATTTGTGTATACATTTTTGTAGCACAACAAAATCCAACCTTCACAAGCTCTCTAAAACCCATAGCAAATGCAAGGGAGAAAAAGGAGAAGGAAAGCAAAAGTGTCACATCAATTGCAAAGGATCTCTGGTGAACCAAGCACATAAAAAATGAGGACAACAATGTTGTAGTGGAGATCATTTTTTCTAATATAATCAAATGATTTAAATATTTTTGTGTTAATTATTTTTTTATAAATGACTTGAATATTCCTATACATATTTTATTCTTGAGTAAAAATGTAAAAATATTTTATTTTAAAACACAAATGTAGTATTTACAAACTCACATATTGATAAGGAGGTAGGTAATCCTATATAAGTATATGCAGACACATACACATTATAAATATAGTTGTTCTTGCACTTGAAGCTATAAAAATCTTACCTAGATCTTCATGAAATAATACTGTATGAACTTCTATTAGATTCTGCTAAGTTTTCAAAAAAAAAAATTTAATTTGTAAAGGTAATTTGGATGCATTTTTTAGAAAAATATTATGTTGAAAAATATAAAATAGAGTACATGATATTTGATTACTAATTATATTTTTATTTTTTTATATTCATTATTTTCTTATGACTCAAATAATCTTGGCAAAGATATAAATTTCTATGGTTTTTTTTCAATATTTGATGCTTCATCGAGAGGATGGAAATACCTTTTGACACTTCTAAAAATTTTGGAGTGCAATGGTGGAACTCATCAAGAGTAGGGGGTGGAGTGCTAGCATAGGATTTTTGGACAATTAGGATCTTTCACTGGCTTCCATCATTGTAATAAAGAGACTTCTCAACTATGTAGAATTTAAATTAACTGGTGTAATATTTGTAATACCTTATTTATCTAGCATTTCTCTTCCTCATTATTTATTATTTCCCTTGAAATAGTAAACTTTCTTAAGAAAACACTAAAATATTGCCTTAAGCCATCTTACGTCACATATGAAAATTTCATTTCATAGATCACGGGCCAATTGAATGCACCTACAATTTAATTATATGCATATAATATAAAACCATATCAAAATGTTACCAAAATCTCAGACTCATAGCATATATACATAAAATTCCACATTGTTGCCTCTGGTCTGATTTCCAAAATTCATGCACTAATTTTGGAAAATCATAATTAATTCCACAAAAATTAAAATTCAGGAAACTATACAATCCTAGAAAGTTACAGATGTCTACTCCATAGTGAAAATCATCCCATGCCATGAATCATCAACTAGAAAACATTTGACATCTAAAAAGCACCTGAGGTCCTAGCTATCTGGGTTTTAGTCACAAGTTACTGTCATAAACTTTAGAAATTCATAACTAATTGTAGAAAAATCCAAATTACACATATTCAGTCATCCAAAGGAGTTGTGAATGTTAAATTTATGTTAAAAATAAATGCAGATCAAAGTAGATACATCTAGCCATTGAAAACTAATGAAATAGTGACTAAACTCCTCTGGCATCCCTGATACTCTCCTTAAATTTCAAAAATTCATAATTCTCTGCTTAGACCTCCAAATGAGGTGATCTTGGTGGCCACAAAAACTTATGATCTATAGTTTATGACTATAAAATTTCACAAGCTTGGACATCATTTGACTCTCAGATGACACAGAACATAAACCAACCATATGAACAGTGCACACACCTGAATAGCAGACAAATCTCAACTTTAAAAATTCATAATTAATTCTGTAGAGCTCCTTTTTTTTGAACTTCAGCTTCCCAAAAAGCTCTCAATGAACCTTACAAGCATGCCAAATTCCATAAGGTAATTCTCTCATGTGGTCAATTTGTCTCATAGAGTTGCAAATGGTCACCTTTTAGGCTTCTTAAGGGTCATAAAGCGTCCACATTTTGTTCTTCTACTTCTATGGCCATATGAGCATGTGAGAAGGCACCAAAATGGTCTATGAAACTTGTTTCAAAGGTGTAAAAACCCAAATTTCACAAACTTGCTCATCTACCCTAAGATATTTATAAGAGTATATATGCTATTTCTTGCCATTCTATACTCAAAATGTGCTATATCATAAATATGACATTAAATCTCATACATACATGATACATTTACATATTTACATGTGTTTATGAAGTTATACAACATATACAATAATGAATTACATCATATGCCACTAATAGGCTACATAATAGCAATTTTTCACACTTTGTTGTCAATCTTCTTCCTTTAGACTTGATGGCTTCCATTCTTTAGGTCAGTTGGTCCACCTAGATATGTTAGATATATAGAGAGGAAGGGATGAGATTCTAAGAATCCCAATAACTCTTCTCCCTTTCAACTACACATATGGAAATGCAATCCATTGTCTAAAAATGCATGCATATGCATATTGGAACATGTGATCTTTCAAGAAGCATTTATAGCATTCAAGAAGTTATACAATACATCCACAAGCTTTCCAAGTAAGTACTTTAGCCTTATCCATCCTTTTTAAGGATATTGGACTTGTCTCACCCTTTTTCTTAGAGGCTTTGGACTAAATCTTACTCTTAAAAGACTCTTGACTTTATCTCAACTATTCTTAAGGGTTCTTAACTCATCCTTACTATGGCTAGAGGGTTCTTGGCTTCACCACACTCAAGCAAACCCAAACAAGTTCACAAAGTATTATTGAAAATATAATGCAACATCATGATACCATAGCATCTAGATACATGCTAAAACACTTTTTCATGGCTTAAAACATATATACACATATTCAAAGATAAGATAACATCTACTCATGCATGGGACAAAGAAGATAGAGCTACCTTTGTCACACAAGCACACTTTTCCACTTGAATTTGGTTCCTCTCCCATGGCCACACACTCACTAGAAGGTGGGATGGGTTTCTTTTAGCCTAAACATACAATATAGGAGCCAATTATACTCTTGAACTAAATTTTAAAGCTACACATTCATTAGAAAAGCTAGGTAATTCATGTGGCTCTTTTATGGTTCCATAATGCACATAATGAAGCAACCTTATGAAAACATCATCTTGGCTCCATTCTCTCCATCTATTTATGATTCTTGACTATTTTTAAGTCTATTAGAGTCATCACACAAATAATTCAAGGAGCCTAACTAGATGTTACTTCTTTAAGTCATAATATGGAACTTATGATACCATCTCATTATCCATGGCTTCTAAATTTTTTTTAAAACTTCCTCTCATCCTCTTCCATCATATATTACTCAAATTCAAGCTTGAAACAATTTAAAACTACCCCTTGGTGCTCCAACCTCTTTAGACCATGGTTATGGAGCATAAGGACACTAAGTGAGTTTGTTTTGTTTTCTTGATGGAAGATACATGTGGGAAGCTTTTTGGGGATCTCAAGAGCTCATTCAAGTACTTATTTAGGCCTAAGAATTCTTGTAGCAAAACAGATTTTTAAAGGAACACTTGAAACCCTAACTTTTCTATCTTGAAATCTCATGGTTGCTTTGTTGTTTCCATTGCATATTATTATTTTCCACACTTAAATTCCTAAGATTCACCCCTGGTTCTACCTAAAATCCAAGCCCTCTTGGATATTCCTATGGTGGCCAAACTTTCAAGAAGAAGAAAACAAAAGAAGCTACCATGGAAATGAAGTTTTACCTAATTTTTCTTTAGTTTCTTGGATGATTCTTCCTTTGGTTGCCTTCTCCTCTCCAAGCACGAAATTTCCCTCCTTGGCCTGACCTCAAAATAGTCCCAAACACATAAAAAATTCCATGGGAAAGAAGGGAAGATGGAGGAGGAGTTTGATAAGGATAAACCAAGAAAATCCATGAATTTCTTACCTTCTTCCTTGCTTTTTCTCCTCACTTTCTCTTTTCCTTGATGTGTCTATATTGCCTCTTTTGAAGCGTACACACCAAGTATACGTATCGCGAAAGCAATATAATGATAAGAAAAGATCATTCCCTCGAGGATTTGCTATCAAAATATTGTCAAGTACTAAAATTCACACTCTAGTTTAAATCAAGCGAATCAATTTTTCAAAATTTAGTGTTAAAAGAAATGATTAAGGGTTCTAAGCTATATAGAATTTGAGGTTAGTATTTGGATTTTCGGGTGAATATTAGCATCTAGGATTATTAGTCCTCTTATACTTCATAGCAATTAGTTCAACATTTACTACTTTTGCTCTCAATGGTAATACATATTGGTCTAGGGTTCTATTGTTCCTATATATATTCTTCTAAATTTTATATAGGGTGACCCAGTTAATTTTATAATTCCTTACAAAATCAATTAAGATCAAACTATTATCACAATACCTGACTGGACCATGTGAGGTTATTGAGTATATTCCTATCTCAGTAACTAAACCATCCACTTACCCTAGCAAGTTTCAAGCACCCACACCACTCAACTTTTGATCTAACCTCCCTTTCCCTTTCCCAAGTTCTAGTCAGGTATCAAATCAATCTAATTGTTAGCCAATCAATCAGAGAGCATGAAACATGAAGTTAAATGAACAAACATTAACCATTAATTGCAAAGTTAGAATGAAGAACAATCACTAATCTATACAAGAGTTCCTAATAATCCTAGATTAAAGAGGGTTTAGCTATACATGACCATAAAAACCAAAGACAAAGTTGAAGCAACAATCAGATACATCAATAACAATGATAAAGATAGAAGAAAGGAAGAAGAAACTCATAAATGAGATAGGTTTAGCTTCAATCCTCAATCGCTAGCTTCACTTTGCTTCAAATGCCTTCTTAGCTCATCCCCTAGTGTCTACACACTTGGAACAACACAAAAACAACTTAGAATGACGGCTGCCTCGTCTCCAACTCGCATATGAAGCCTTAAACCCTCGAAAATTCTAAAAATAAAATACTGCATTCAATTAATTCATATTGCGCCGCGGCAAGATTGAGTTTTGAGAGACTGAGCACCGCGGCCTGATTATGATGCGTCGCGGCGAAGTTGGCTTTTGAGTGAAATCTGAGTGGCATGCACATTCCTCACCTTAGCGCACATATTTTCCACCGTGGTGGGTTTTGGTTCTATGTGACTTCTCGCTGCAGCTCAACACACACACGCTCAGGATTTGGCTTCACTCAATTAGCACCGCAGCTCCTCAAGATCTAGCTGCGATGAGATTTACTTCTAATTGAATTCTCACCGCTGTGAAACATGATTCACTGCAGCACAATTTGCACAGCACGTTTATCCTTGAATGCTTCCATTTAAGCTGCGGCATGAAGGACACTTGACCGCGGCGAGATTGCAAAGCCACACACTTTGAGCCTTTTTCTCCTGAGATTGCTCAATGTTATCTAAAAAAAAGCATCCTATAAGAAGAACAAAGTGTAATTAGTTATAAATATACTCAAAATTAAGGTAGAGATGATAATTTTTCAAGTAAGTATTGAGTATAGAGCTATTCATCCTAAGTATATTTATTTTCTCTTATGGAAGTATTATTTACCCTATAAGTGGAGGCTAACAACATATTTATTGAGAGAAAATATGTGAAATAACATGAATAGATGGGAATTATCACACTCCTAAACTTGAACTTTTACTCATCCTCGAGTAAAACAAACAAAAAATACTATTATAGTGACCACTGGCCTTGGGAACATTAATGATTGCTATGGTCCTCACTTGCTGCATCAGAGAGTGTATTCAATAGGAAGAACAAACCATATATGCTAGAAACAAAGTTCAAATGATAAAATTAAGGCTTCCAACCATTTCGAAGTGTGTATGTGAATTTGGCCAAACACTCATCTCAAGCAAGCATCAGAATTAATTTTCTGCACTCCAACAAGTATAACTAGCCTCAACAATAGGAACTTTATAAGCTCACCTTTTTCCCTCTCTCCACTAAATTAGGTACCACAAAACCACTAGATCCAAAGGACTTTTAAGCTTGTAATGGGGCTAAGGCTGTGGCTACCAAAGATAGACGAAGTTAGTACAAAAGGTCTTGAGAAAATCTATGTGATAGTCTGCGTAAACCAAAGGTCCTCTTAATGCACCTTCAATAATGATTTAAAGGGATCCCTCTCTCAAATATATTTTGTTTTGTTTTTGTTTTTGTTTTTTTCTGAGATTAAGAATACTGCTTGTTTCTTCATCCTCATGAATGCACTGTTATCTTTTTCTCAAGACAAGGGTAGGATTATAGACTTTTATAAGGCTAGTTAGGTTTAGGTACTCCTGTTAGTAACTCCTGGACAATAGAATGAAATAACATCTCCTACGGTTTCTCTCCTTTTTTTTTGAATAAAAGGCTTAAATAAGGTTCAAGTGTTTATGTAATTATAATAGGGTCAAGCTAGAAAGGCACAATCTCAACCAAAGAATGCCTGAATCATCTCTAAAGGTTATGTCATACCTATTGATTCGCCTTAAGAAGGTAGGAGATAAGTTCTAAAGCCCTGGATTTGAGACTAGCCATATAAATTAGATTATAGAGAATTTTCTAACTAGAACTAGCAATTGATTTAATGATTAGCCAATGGTGCATATTAAGGTTTTCAAATTAGAAGAATTCCTAATTTATACATTTGAACTAAGATTAAAACACAGATAGCATAGAATTCTTACTAAATATCTCTTGACACAAGACATTATCATTAGAAGTAGGCAGACACAAAACCAGTAAGCCAACAGACAAACTAATTTAAAATGAATTTCAAAAATTTTCTTGACAAGAAAAAATTCAAGAACAAATTTTCATGTTATTCCCATCAATTATGCTTATCTAAACTATCCTACCCCCAAACTTAAAATTAATATTGTCCTCAATGTTAAGGAACAAGGAAAGCCTAAGAGAATTAAGGTGGATAGTCTGTGCATAAGGAAAATTTTTATTTATGTTTTTGATTTTGTGTTTTTTTTTTGTAATAGATACTGAACAAAATGAGAAATGAAATATAAAGACAATCACATAAACAAAAGAACAATAAAGAAAACATTAAAACAACTCTTGCTGGTAACAAAAAAAAATAGTCAAAGTTCATAATGCCGAAAACGAAAGTGATGCAATTGACATAAAGTGAAAAGAAATAGAGAAGGGTGTCAAATGTTAGGGTCCTGTGGTCGCTACTCAAATGGCTCCAAAGGTGGTTCCTAAGGTGGGGAGCCAGCGGGACTGAGTACAAAGCTAAGATGAGGTGGAAGCTCATATGGGTCCTATTATAGATGACTAGCTAAATGTCTCCAACATTGGTACTGCCAGCAGTCCATAGCCTGAGCTCGAAGGGAAAGATCCTACATTATCGCAAACAGAGCCTCCAAGGAATGTGTCTGCGCCGGAAATGGTGGCAAATCCTGAGCTGGCAAATGGGGTGGCTGATTGGGCTCAATTGGAAACTCCACTAGCTCCTGAACAGGCTGCTCCATCAGCTCATCCATAGGCTCATTTCCCTCAGCTCCAAATCACTAATCATCAAGATAGAAAATGGCTTCCTTAAGGGAAGGAGCTCCTTATGTAGCTCAAATGGCACCCCTGCATTGGTGCACAACTTTATGATTAAATGAGGATGTGCCAAGCTAGAAACTGTAGACTGAGAAATCTTTTTAATGCTCTCAAGGATAATATAACTGACATCTATCGGCCTCCCAGTCATGATCAAGTAAATCAGAATCGCTCGGTCAATGGTCACATCACTTAAATGGCCGCTCGGAAGCAAGTTAGTGTAGACGAAGTGGGCCCAATAGCGGGCCACTCGATTCAAATTGCCTCGCAAAATGCCTTTTGGTATCCCTCTTGACATCTTCCAAAAATTCCACCCTAGGAGAGTCAGTTCTACAAGAACATCATCCAAATCGGGGGTCTCCCTACTCATTTAGTACATGCAGAACTCACAATCAGGTACCAACGAAAGGTGATATTTGTCTTTAATCACTTGTTCATTGATATTAACTGTGCGCCCTCGGACTCTATATAAGTGCTCGTGACAAAATGGGGCATTGGCGTAGAATTCACTGACGATGGGCACCATAGCAACTACTGGCTCATAACAGATTGTTCCCCATCATCTGGCGGAGATTTGATCCGCTACTTCCTGATTCTCAGTAGGCGCAGTACTGAATTTCCTCCCTGAAATCAGAGCTCAATGGAAAATGACTTCATTATATCACTCCTGAGTTGCCAATGACACAAAGCGAGAATGATCAAAGGAAGCAGTAGATGATGATGATGCTTCACCTCGGGCTTTCTTTTTAGGAGCCATTCAGAAGAAACCTGCCAAGAGAATTTATAAAAAGTTAACATGGGCAACTGAGCAACAAAGATGAAGTAAAAGCCCTAGGTTCATGTAATTCCAATTTTTGCTAAACAATTAGGATCCCTCTCTAAACGTAGCACAAAGGTGAACCTACAAATGACTTCTATGATGCAAAAAGGGATCCAACCAACATGCAAGCACCATAAGTCATGATCTATAATCAGACAAATGAACCATTTCACAAACCCACATGGAGTAACATTATTGTCCAGAAAATTCTAACCAGAGGAGACACATGGAGAATTCATAGCTACACACAAACAAGAGCAAATCAACAAACGACTTTCTTTCAGGCATTTTATCAAACAGTTGGTGCGCATGGAGGTAATTCCAAAATTTGAAGAATTCAAGACATCCTTGAGGCTTAATCTATTAGCAATGTGCAAATAGAGAGGAAATAGATAGACAAAGGCATGCAGAAAAGAGCCATACATATACTACCAGTTTATTCAGACATTTTCACAAACAGGTGGCGTGCACAAATTTTCTTCACCATTGCAAAAGACAATTGTCTACACACAACCCTCCCTAACCAATTATTTTCAGTCAACCAGTACAATGGACAAAACAAAATACAAAGCATCTCCAAGAAAGCAATGATACAGATTAAACCTTTCCATTTGCAAAGGAGATTAAAGCTTTTGAAATACATACCTGCAGCGCTTAATTGATGGAGGAAATTGGGAGGGACACTGTAGAGGTATACCGCGAGACACAAATGAGAAGAAAATGATCCTCAATTCAAGGGAGAAGCTATAGCAGACTGGAGAAGTATGATAGGGTTGTAAGTGGAAAGTATGATAGGGTTTCAAGCGAATCAATTATTCAAAATTTAGTGTTAAAAGAAATGATTAAAGGTTCTAAGCTATATAGAATTTGAGGTTAGTATTTGGATTTCTGGGTGAATATTAGCATCTAGGATTATTAGTCCTCTTGTACTTCATAACAATTAGCTTAACATTTAGTACTTTTGCTCTCAATGGTAATACATATTGTTTTAGGGTTTTGTTGTTCCTCTATATATTTTTCCAAATCTTATGTAGGGTTACCAGTTAATTTTATAATTCCTTACAAAATCAACCAAGATCAAACTATTATCACAATACCTTACTCGACCATGTGAGGTTATTAAGTATATTCATATCTCAGTAACTAAACCATCCACTTAGCCTAGCAAGTTTCAAGCATCCATATCACTCAACTTTTGATCTAACCTCCCTTTCCCTTTCCCAAGTTCAAGTTAGGTATCAAATCAATCTAATTGTTGGCCAATCAATTAGAGAGCGTGAAACATGAAGTTGAATAAACAAACATTAACCATTGATTGCAAAGTTAGAATGAAGAACAACCACTAATCCATACAAAAGTTCCTAACAATCCTAGATTAGAGAGGGTTTAGCTATACATGACCATAAAAACCAAAGACAAAGTTGAAACAACAATCGAATACATCAATAACAATGATAAAGACAGAAGAAAGGAAGAAGAAACTCAGAAATGAGATGGATTCAGCTTCAATCCTCAATCTCCAGCTTCACTTTGCTTCAAAATGCCTTCTTAGCTCCTCCCTTAGCCTCTACTCACTTAGAACAACACAAAAACAACCTAGAATGATGGTTTCCTAGTCTCCCACTCGCATATGAAGCCTCAAACCTTCAGAAATTCTGAAAACAAAATGTTGCGTTTAGTTAATTCGTATTGCGCCACGGCTCAGCATCTTGTGCCGCAGCGAGATTGAGTTCTAAGAGACTGAGCACCACAGCTTGATTATGATATGTCATGGCGAGGTTGGCTTCTGAGTGAAATCTGAGTGGCATGCACGTTCCTCGCCTTGGTGCACATATTTTCTACCGTCACGAGTTTTGGTTTTATGTGACTTTTCACTGTGGCTCAACACACACATGTTGAGGATTTGGCTTCACTCGATTAGCGCCGTAACTCCTCAAGATCTAGCCACAATGAGATTTGCTTCTAACTGAATTCTCGTCGTGACAATAACATGATTCGCCGCGACATGATTTGTACAGCATGCTTATCCTTCAATGCTTCCATTTTAGCCATGACGTGAAGGAAACTTGGCTACGGCAAGATTGCAAAACCACCCACTTTGAGCTTCTTTTTCCTGAGATTGCTCAATTTTCTCTGAAACAAGCATCCTATAAGAAGAACAAAGTGTGATTAGTTATCAATATACTCAAAATTAAGGTAGAGATGATGATTTTTTCAAGTAAGTATTGAGTATAAGGCTATTCATCCTAAGTATATTCATTTTCTCTTATGGAAGTATTATTTACCCTATAAGTGGAGATTAACATCATATTTACTGAGAGAAAATATGTACAATAATATGAATAGTTAAAAATTATTAGTCTAAGAGAGCTGGCTTCCTTTTATATTTTGGACAAAAGCAAGTCGGTGGAAATGAGAAAGAGAAGTGGCGTGAATAATATGGAGTCTTCAAGAAGCTTTCTTTTTCCAAAAATTCTCATTTTGCCCTTTCGTTTTGGCATTTTCATTTTTACTTCGTTTTATCTCCTTTTTTAGAATCATTTTTTCTCTCATAAAATTTAAGTTTTCAATTTTATAAAATGCCTTTTGAATAACTCGAATCAAAGTTAAAACATTCCCAAATGAATTAGTCAAAGTTTGCGTCAATCAACATTAGAAAACACACACCGAAGAAGCTTTAACTGTTCCAGGGTTTCCCATGGTGTTCAAGGCTTCTAAGAATCCTGAGCAACTTAAAATTTTCATTTAAAAATCTTTCCTGTGAGATTTCCAAAAATTGCACATAATTAAGAAAATACCATTACATTTTGTCAATTTTTACAACAATTTCGTTTCACCATCCTAGCTCCATTTTTCTTTCCATCTGAGTTGGGATTATTATTTTTAAGAGCCTAGGACTCTATTTAAATTTTTTAGGACATTTTCTAACTCATTTAGGAGGACTTACTTTTGTATCCAATGGATTTTGTACATTGACAGAAAACCCGTACATTACGTTTCTCACATCTTCTAACGTTTCCTCGCATTTTTGAGGAGCCAAATATTACAATATTCAAGCTACTACATGAACACTACCCAACAACAATTTATTTTTGTTTTGAATTGCTACTTAAGGGTATAACTACAGTTTATGGAATTGCAATCAAACCATCCAGCACAAATAGTTTAATTGTGGTTTCCATCAATGTAGGGACTATATTTAATGGCAATTAGTCACTACAGTAAAACATAGTGGGTTAATTGCAGTTGGCGAACTATAGTGTAGGTTTTAGATTTTAAAAATTTTCATCCTTTACATGTTTTTTCTTGCTTGTAGTAGTAGTTTTACAAAATTGTAAAGCTATAGACATATTCAATTCACAATTTGCCATTAAAGTTCTAAAAATATTTGATTAAAACTATAATAAGTTTAAAGTGGAGTTCAAATACAGTTAATGTGTGTTTAAATTAGCTATTCCTAAAGTTTGATGACTAAGTTACAACTCTAAGGTTTTTGCCATCTTTAGAAATAAATGTTCATTCAGATAATTCAACCAAAATGAAAAGTTTATAATGTTAACTCTAAGAACCTTCATTTTCTAGCTTGGTGACTGGGATTTGATATAATTCTTTTTAAAAAGCCTCTTCATCTTCCAAATTCTTGCAAATTAAAATAGAGCATAACACATTCAATACATATGTTACATATATGTGTTTGAAATAAATTTCAAAAACTTAAAACTACAATAAAAAAATGTTTTTAGTGATGATTTCTAACAACAACTAAAAATATTTGTCATCTAATAGTACACTATTAGTGATGACCTTTTGTTAGTCACCACAAGAAGTCATTGCTAAAAAGGCGTCTCTTATTTCTCCAAAACTTTATTGGCATAAGAAAAAAAAGGCAACACTAAAAGGGAACAAAAGTCTTGCAACAAAATGCCTTTCAAGGATGACTCATGATAAGTCAACGAAAAAAAAAATTGTTGCCACCAAAAAAAAAAATTGTAATGATTTCTTAGAATTGCCACAAAAGTCATTGCCACTAAGTCTTTTGTAGTAATAAAATTGTTGCCACTAAAAGTCTTTTGTAGTAACAAAATTGTTGTCAATAAAAGGCTTTTATGGTGAGAACTTTTATGGCAATTTCTTAAGGTTAGAACAAAAGACTTTTAATAGCAACATATTGTTACCACAAAAAGTCTTTATTGGTCACATTGTAAAATTGTGACTAAGGCTACTCTTAATAACGACTTTGATTGCCACAAAAGCCTTGATTTCTTTTTTTTTTAACAAAAGTCTACAAAAAAGTGGCTTTAGGAGTGACCTTGTAAGATCACCCCTAAAACTACTTTTAGTTGTGACTTTGATTTCTAACTAAAAAGATAATTACCATTTTATTAAATAAATTTGTATAATATTTATAACTATATACAAATATAATATCAAAGGCACTTCAACCAATTAAAATTTTATTCCTTTTCTTAATTTTATTTTTATTATATTTATGTATTGTAATAACCAAAAAATAAATATAATAATATAATAATAAAAAGGAGATGAGGACTAACCTAAATTTTAGGATTTAAAAAATTTATAGAATAATTTTTTTTTTCAATTTCAAAATATCATGCTATGTTTCTTCTTAGCTTTCCTTTTTACACTTAAAAAAGAGAAAAAACATATATGAAATTTTGAAAAAATAGTGAAGGTTAGCACAAATTTTGAGTATAATTTAAATAGACATTAAAAAGAATAGCATTATTTGTTTTGACTGTAACATAAAATATATTGAAATAATTAAAAGAGCCAACAAATTTATGCTTAGACATTTAATTTGATAAGTACGTGACATAATCTTCTACTTTGTAATAACCAATAAGTTTAATGAAGATGCATGGCCAATACAAAACCACAAATTAATAACCTATAAAACTTAAACTAAATACCGAATTAATTTGAATCTCAATTAAGTTCAAGATTAGCCACCAAAAAAAAGTCAACTAAGTGATACTAGAAATAGTTTTGTTTGCCTGAGCTAATTGGAAATTTCTAATAAAATTAAACAAAATGGTTATGTTACCACAAACTTCTAAAACTTTATAAGCATTGCTCACCTTATAGCTCTATTGAGTCTAAAAGGAGTCAGCCATACTATTAAAGTTGTGTTAATGCTGATAAGACATCAAATGCTTGGTTCAAACAATAGCAATGTTAAGTATGTGTAGCAAGTATGAATAACAAATACAAGAATTGTGACATGTCTCTCAAATAAATTCAAAGTAAAACTAACCAGATTGATAGCACTAATGGCTTGAACTTTAGATTTGGAAAAGGACTAGATAGGAGAACCATCTTTTCAAATGGCCACATTTTCAAACTTTTCATTAGGCAATAAAAATTGAAAACATTGGGATCTCAAACAGAAATGAAAGCTTAGTGAAGCGCTGAAAAGAGCATAAGAGAATGGAATTACCATATCAGAACAAGAATAACAAGTCTCATAAAAGAGGGAATGACATGTAGAGCCTCTTTTGAATACCATAATATAAGATTATGTAGCTCATTTGTTCCCTAGTCCAAACTTGAGTACCATAATATAACATAAAAATATTTAGCAAAGTTTTAACTCTAGAGCTAAACATCATTTGAAATACAATATATAGCAAAATTCATCCTTATTTGCACTTAATATGAAAATATAGATAAGGATAAGGTCATGATCAATGCCTTCTAGAACATAAAGAAATAAAGAGTGATAAAAAATAATAAGAGATTAGAAAAAATTTTATTAATTATTTTTGAATCAGGAAATTCTAGATTCTTTAAAAACTTTAGAGATACTTTAAATTTATGTTTTTTTTTTCAATATTTAATTTTTTTTATTTTTATTTTATGACTTTCTATTTATTGTCTTTTCTTATCTTTTAGACTTCCTATAAATAGCCCTGCGGTAGTTTATGTTGTAAGACCAATAAGACCATTTAACTTACATTGTCAATTTTATTCTGGGATTTTCTCCCCCAACTTCCTCTCACCTACTTGTTCTCTTTATTTCTCCTTTTTCCTCCTTCATCTTCCCTATTTTCTTCATTATTCTATATCATTTTGATATCAAAACCTAGTTTTCTTTGTTTCAATCATGCCTCTATCGTTGAAAGTCACTAGAATCTCACTAGAAATTGTGAAATCATCTCTACCTATACTAAAAACTATAGCTCCAACCAATCAACCAACTAACACTACTATTAGAAGTGCATAGCTATAATCAGCCTATCCACAAAATCCTGTCACTAGAGCTATAATGGGCTTTATGCACCCCATGCTCCTAAATGTGCCAAACACTCTAAAGCTTCATTTTTCAACTTTGTTCATCATGCTTTCACTTTATTCAACCTGAGTTATAAATAACCATCATTTGAAAGTATTTTACTATTATTTCTGCTAAGTTTAGGTTTTAAAATTGCTATGGTAAGTGCCCTAAAAACCTAATCTAGCCTAGATAATATTGAGGAGGGGTATAAGGTTGCTAGAGAAAATTTTGCCCACCATTTTAAGAAAATTATGGGGGTCATTAATATACTAAGTAGAAAAATCATGAGTAAAGACTTGGAAGACCTAAAGCCAAAAGAAGAATGTCTTTAAGATCTCAATGCAATAGGGAAGCTATCTTAAAAGAGTCCAATGTTATCATTGTAAAACCCCTTAATTACCTATTAAATATTAATGATGATGGTAATATCATAGATTTTAAATAGTAGTTGAAAGTAAATTTAGTATGTGAAGATCAAGATGATTCTAAATAATAGTTTTAAACATCAAGTTGCAAATGTCACATTAAAGTTCAACCAATTAAACTACTCTATTTGATTGAGTTTGTTATCCCTAATGTATTGGAGAGTTCAAAGTTATTTTGGCTATCATATTTTAAAGTAATACTAGTTGTATTACCTAATGTTCTGTGATGGATAATTATACTACTTCCACATTTCAAAATTTGAGGTTGAGATTTCTCTAAGGAGAAAAATGGAGAATTGGAAGAGGTTAGGAAAATATTATTAGTTATTTGTGAATTATGAAATTCTAGATTGTTTGAAAACTTTATAAATGTTTTAGATTTACGTATTTTCTGGTTTTCTTACTTTTATTTTTATTTTCTAACTTTTTATATAGTCTTTTCTTATATTTTAGGCCCCCTATAAATAGCCCTAAGGTAGTGTAAGTTGTTTGACCATTTAGACCATTTGACTTAAATTGTTCATTTTATTCTATGATTTTCTCTCCAAACTTCCTATTGCCCCCTTTTTCTCTCTATTTATCCCTCTTTCTCTTTTCTCTTTCCCCTTTTTTTTTGCATCAAAGAAACTATTGAATGACAATTAACTTTGTCAATAAAGTTTATAATGGGTTTGATGAACATAATGTCAATAATAGTTGGAAAACTAAAGGAGAAAAACATGTCTAACATGAACCAGTTAACCAATGGATGATAATCAATCAACTATGGAATGGAACAAATTCTGTTCTTGTAAGTGTTAGTTAACTAGCATGATAGATTAGTCGATTGACCACTATAGTAGTTGACTAGTAAAACAAAATAGTAGACAAGTTTAAGTGAGACAGATAACGTTCACTACCATAATATAATAATCAATTGATGAACTAGTATTAATTGACTAGTTGATTGATAATAGTCATGACCAATCTAGTTGACTAGCAAGCTTCCATAAAATGATTATGAAGTGATCTTGACATGATAGCTAGTTTGTAACACCTTAACCTCTAGCTCATACCCAAGATGCCCTCTTACTCATATGCACGTGTGGAACTCACAAGGGAGATAATTTACTCTACCTTATGCTTCTTTCTCTATGGCACTATGTGTGGGTAGAGATCCACTTAGAAGTAATATGGACCGGTTGAGCTCTCTCTATACTTCCCCATGCTCAATTACACTATTGAGACTTATTTCAATCCCCACAATATGTTTTAAACTCATGGAAAGCAAAAAGGGATTGGAGACATGCATTTTCGTTCTTGGCAGATTTTGCTTCATTTCTGGGCTAAGCTTGAAAATCCGTAACTAAATGCAGAAAAATCGTAACTGCATGATCTGGGTCATTCTAGAAAGCTTGAGACGTCTACTTTGTGCTAAAAATAAGTAAAAGTCTCAATATCTCACATACTCTGTGTTTGACATCAAAACCGTTCACTGGTCAGAGGGGGCTTCTTTGCTGTCACAGTTTACTGATATGGACTTTGAAAATGTCTAACTAATTCCACAAAAATCCAATGCTTATAAAATATATCTCTATGGAAATATGTGGATGTTAGCTAGAGGAGAAGAATATCTCCAGATCAGTTCACCAAGCCAATTTCCCGGAAACCGATGAAACAGTACTTCGGGTCTGGTTGGGTGTCTGATTCTGGGCAGGAATTTCGAAATTGCATAACTTCCTCTCTAGACCTCTAAATGAGGTGCTTCCAGTTCCTACAAGTCACTGTGACCATCTAGTTTCTGTGTATAAAATTTAGTAGCCATTGGACTACGTTTGCCCCTCGGATGACACGTTTCTCAAACTGACCAAATGAACAGTGATTTCTGAAATCCGATTTTCTGATGTCAACTTTGAAAAATCATAGAAAATGCTATAGACCTCTAAATGACATGAAATCTAGCTTCCCAGAAAGCTCTAAACATAATCTAGCTACATGTCAAATCTCATAACAAAGAGAGGTCATATGGCTAATCTATGACATCATGTGCAAGAAGGCCCTTTCTTGGCCAAAAGTGGGGTTCATAGGGTCCAATCTTGGCTTTTCTACTTCTATGACTCTTTGAGCACATGAGAAAGCATCTATAGGAGCTATCAATCATGCCTCAAGTGTCTAATAACTTAGATTGGGGAAACTCACTATCCCATGCCCACTTATGCACCCATATAGTCTATACTACTTTGAGTATTGCATATCAAAATTGCCTCTTCATTCATCATAAACTTCATTCTCATACATTCATCATTCATACATACATTATCTTACAAAAACTCTTAAGAACTACATCATATACATCAGTACTTTACATATACAACTCTCATGTACAACACATTACAAGAAACCTTTACACTCTCCTTTAGCTTCCCCTAGCTTCATGCTTGGTGGTGGTTCCCATCTCTAATCTCACTTGGCCCACCTGGCATGGTTGGATGGTGGAGAGGGAGGGTGAGATTCGGAGAATCCCAGTAGTTCAACTCTCATTCAATCATACATATATCGCATGCAACAAGTCTCATTATGCATGTATGGCATGTTAGCATATAAAACCATGATGAAAATATTTAAAACACATGAATTGGCCATGCATAAAGGAAAACAGTCTCAACATGTGAGTAGGCCATACATAACATCTAGGAGCTTGCTAAGTACACGGATTAGCCTCACCCACTCCCTTGTGGCTTTTGGATTTGCCTTACCCACTCTTTAGAGGTCCTTAGACTCAACCCTTACTCTTTGGGAGTCAACCTCACTTTTGGGAGACCTTTTACTCTTGTCCCAACCACTTAGGGGCTTGGCTCATCTTCACCTTGGCTATAGGGTTATTGACTATCCATTTCCTCAAGCAAACCAAAACAATCATATAAATCATCATTTCAATTCATAACACATCATCATGCTAACACACTTCTCATAGCTCATATCATTCATACACACAAGCAAGACAATGTAACACACAATTATGCATGAGAGAAAAGTGGAGATAACTACCTTATTAGCTATTCACTACTTGCTCTTTTACTTGTCTCCTCCCTTGTTGGTTTCACAACAACTTCTAGATGGGAGAGCTTCTCTTGAGCCTAACCACACAAAAGCATGGAATTAATACCTTAATACATAATTCTTAAGCTAGGGATCACTTCTAATCAACTCTACTGAGCTTCTCAATCTAGGTCTCTTCCTCTCACTAGAGTTCATTAGCTATTTTTTTTTCTATTCTCTCAAGCTCTCAACTCTTAAGAAGAGAAAGCAAGGAAGAGAGGGATACATGACTTCTAACCTCCCTTAAGAGTGGTTTTTCACTCTCCCTCCTCTGAACCAAGCTCAAAACATGGTTACCTCTCTCAAGACCTAACTATTTTGGCAACCAAAACCGTGGAAAGAGAGGGTAAGGGGAGAAGAGTAACATACTAAGAGAAAAGCTATGGAAATCTTTACCTTTCTTGTTCTTCCTTCCTCTCCTAAGCTTCTCTCTCTCTCCTCCGCCCTTTTCTCTCTCTTAAAGTAAGCTTGAGTCGGTTAGAAGAAGAAAGAAGGAGTTGGGATGGTTTAAAAAGTCAAATTCTCTATTTTCAAGCTTTTCCGGACTAACCCTCGCTATAGCGAGCCATAACCCTCGCTACGGCGAGCTCGAATAAGTCCCAGACCTCTGTCTTCGCTATGGCGTTCGCTACGGCGAGCAACTCCCTGGATTTTGTATGGGGGTGCCCGAACTCGCTATAGCTAAAAGCTTTCTCGCTATAGCTAGAAGGCAGTCTCGCTATAGCTAGACCATTTCTTGCTATAGCAAGCAGGTACATTCGCTATAGCTAGGCTGTAGCTAGCAGACTTAAAAAATTTTCAGCTTCCAAAAATTTTTAGCTTTTCTTTTCCTTCCTTTTTCTTTTCTCATTTCTTTTCTATTTTCTTTTTCTTTTCTTTTTCTTGGCTGTTACATAGTTGCTATTGAAATGTCAAAAAATCAAAAGATTGTAATCATGACCAATCTTGACATGACTAGCATCATTGTCCTTTTGTCAGTGGGTTTAGTTTATCTAAAAAGACTCATTTCCAATGAGTGAAAAGACATGATGGTTAGATTATGTATTTATAACTTCATGGTTATCATTTTGATAGAACAACATGAAAAGCTCTCTTTATCCTTAATCTATGATCCTATGCTTACTCTTGAAAGAGAGAACTTCTCTATTTTTTAGGGTTGTTCTCTAGGGTGCTTTAGATTACTCCTAAAACCAAATTTGTCTAAACCTTGTAACATTACATTGGAGACAAATCTTACTTTTCAAGATAGTGTGAAACTTCACACATTTTAATGCTAATTTAGTTTTTTTGACTCCATATTCCTAAACAATGTTTTCTTACAATGTTAAAGCAAGATTTGATATGGAGTCCACTACTAAATCTACCTTCAAAGTCATGAATCAAGATTTAGTAACATTGAACCATTTTGATGGCACTAACTTCAAGAGATAAAAGGACAAGATGCTCTTTCTTCTTTCAGCCATGAAAATGGCATGTGTCCTTCATCCAAAATCACAGCCACTTCCCACACCATTTGAAAAGGACAATGATGAAGTGAAGGTTCAAAGGATGAAGAGAATGGATGATGAAGTGCTATGTTATGGTCATATCCTCAATACTTGATTATTTGTATGATGTATTCACTTCTATCTCATCACAAAAAGAAATTTGGCACTTGCTTGAATTCAAATATAACACAAAGTAACAAAGGACAAATAAGCTTTTTTTATTATAAATTATAGTGCTTTTACCATGAATGACAATACTTTAAACATGGATGAAGTCCATGGCTTGCAAGTATTAGTGTCAAAACTCAAAGGCTTGAAGATTGAAATTTCTGAAATCATTGCAAATAGGAGCTATAATTGCAAAACTACCTCCAACTTTAAATGATCTTTGAAAAATTTTGTTGCATGCCACTAAAACATTTCTTATAGAACAAATTCTGAAGCACTTAAAGATTAATGAAGAAACAAGAAATTAAAAATAAACATTTAGAAATTGTTTTCAACAAAGTCAATTATGTGGATGCAAACAACAAATACCAAAACACAAGAAAGAATCCTAATTCTCATACTTCTGACCAAAAGCCAAAGAAGACTGCAAAATCTTGTTTCCATGATGGGAATAAACGCCATTTTAAAAGAAATTACAAATTTGGAAAAAACAAAAAAGCAAAAAATATTAATGCTATAAACCACTACAAGAAATCAAGGCTTTTTTTTTGCGGAACATTGTTGTGGAATTTTTGCAGAGAGAAATTCTGTTGCAAACTTTGTTACAATTTATAATTTTTTACAATTTTTATAGTAAATTCTTGTGGGTTTTGTTTTGTCTGTGAGAATTTTTTAGGAGAAATACTGTGATAAATGTGCAATGCTATGACAAGAATAAGGTGGCAATGATTCTTGTAAGAAATTTTCATGAGAAAAAAATTAACAAATATTTTCTTAATTCTAATAGAAATATATTGTAAGAATTATATTTTTTTATCATGATAATTTATTATGAGAATTTAAAAAAAATACAAATGTTTGTATAATTTTTTGAATTCTCATGAAAAATTTTTTATGTAAATTATAAATTTTATTCTGGTAAAAAGACAAAAGAAAAAATAAAAAATAAAATGTTAAATAATTTTGTTCTTGTTGACATGAAAATTTACCATGAGAATTTCAAAGATTTTTGCAAGATTTAAAAGGAGAAATGTGATTTCATACTTATATTAATCTATGGTAAGAATTAAAAAAAATATGAATTTTTTTATTTGATTAGTTGAGGTAATAAATGGTTTGAAATATTTCTTTCCTGACCTATGTCAATTTTCATTGATTATTCAATTCATGTACTCCCTTTTGTTCGACTTCAAATTAGGAAGAAATCATATTTGGAAATTGACGTGATCTCAAGAAGCTGCACCAAGAATGTATGAAACTTTCAGGCATTATATCCTATATCAAGGTATTTAATAACAATCTTTCTTTGTCTTGTTTATTTTATGTTTTTTCAAGGGTGAGACGGGGATCAAGTATTAACTAAAGATTAAGAAGTACTCAAGTTTACTCTTAGTCAGGGCTTCAAATCAACTTTGCCCTGTTTCATGACTTTTGCTCTTGGTTCATATATTACCATTGTTACTCTAATTGCTTGAATTTTTTAATTAAAAATTCAGGAGCTTTCGGACATCATCTGAATTTGAGCTCAAGATTGTAATGTTTTACATTTGAACTATAAATAAATCTTCTGTCCAATTTGAATTTTTGTTCCAAATTTGAATATTCAATCAAGGGAATTAGTTCGTTTGTTAAAAAGTGATGGTGCATCTTCATTTGATTTCTTGACTGGGGAAAAGATTTAGCTGGAACAAGTTTGGAACTATCTAATATAATGCATCATCATGTGCTTGGGGAAAATAGGGAGCTAGAATTACATGCTTATGCTCATACACATGAACTCTTATGAATATTTCATTTATTTGTCTTCTGGATATCAAACTTTGGATTCCTTCATACTGCCCTCTATACTTTGTTTATTGTATATTTGTGGACTAACAGAAGTATTTTAACAGGAGAGGATTTGTTAGGGTTGGGCATGAAAGAATTGAAACAATTAGAGCGATAGTTGAAGACTTGGGTTGAACACATCATCTCTAACATGATAGTGGAACATGAAAATGATAGTTATCCCAAAACAAGGGTTTTTGACATATATATATTGAGGCTAAGAAACATTTGCATGAAATGCTCTTTACATTCTATGATGTTACAATACATTTTGGTGACTGCTCTTTATATTCTTTGATGTTTAGCCTTTAATAATCTTTGTGCAGGCAATGTAGAATTTCCTAAAGAAATAAATGTTTTGGATTATTTCTCTGAGCCAGTAGATTTGACTGTAGAAAATGACCAAATTTGTGAGATCTGTGCTGAACTTTCTGATGGTAATAGACATTCTCAATGTTTGAATCAGGTTATGTCTCCTGCTGTTTCTTATGATATCTAATCAAAATTGTGTTCTTTACTCTGTTCTGCTGATTAAAGATGCTCGTGGTTGATTATATTTTCATCTTGATCAATGATTTTTTTTTCTAATGTGAAATATATGCCTGTCATAATATTTAGGTGGATAAATCAACTGTGAGTCTAATTTTTTTTTTTGCTGTTGACTTTTGAGAATACTCCATGTTAATTTAAATCAATAGTGTCATTTGAATAGTGAATTGGTATTATTTATGCTCATAAAACTTCGTGCAGCAGAATGCTTATAGTTATACTATTGAATTACATTCACTATATATAGTGATTTAATTAGATCATATCTACATATTTCACAACTCTAAAATATTTTCTATAATGTGATTAATGGGTCCTCCCTACATGTGTCTCACACCCTTTAATATGTTTTTGTTTATGTGCTGGAATTAGAACAAACAAAGATAGGGCGATTAGATGAGAGAACCATATATGAGGTAAGGATGATGGCACTAAAAGCTGCTTTTAAGTTTTAAAGATCTAGGAACATGAAGATTATTTCCTGTCTTTTAAGGTGTAGCAAAGACAATTTACGTGATGATTTTATTCATCTTCTGTGGTGCAACAAGGAAGGTCACACTATGCTATAAAGCATGTTTTATGTGGATTGCAATAAATTGTTTTTAGATCTTTAGATGGATTTATATTTTTTCCTGATAGGAGGAGTTAGGTGAGGCCCTCATTGTTGAAGCGCTGTGAGGGTGATTGCAATATATATTTATCCATTTGATAAGTACTTAAATAATTTGTATGTTTAAATATAATTTAATTTCAAATTATATTATTCAAATTTCACTTGACAAGAGATCAAAACACACTTTTAGGGATAAATGCTAACCTACGCTTTCTGTGCATCTTGTGATCTGTTGAGGTCCTTATTGCTGGAGCTATGTGAAGGTGATCTGTGCATCATGCTTAAGCTTTACCTTTCTAATTAATCATCTCGGTTAAAGCGTTTGCTTATTTTTTAGAATCAGTTCTTTTCCTTATTCAACCACTGCACTTACGGGATTGTAAATTATAAGCTGTCACTATTACTGCTATCCTTCATTTCTTTCTCCAGCTGTCTATATCTTGCTTTTCATTAGCATTTGATCTTATATTAGCTAACACTTGTTTTAGAAAACATAAGGAACATCTTATCACGTATAAAAGTGGCAGGACATGTTCTTAAATTAATTTCTTTCTTATAAAGAAATTGGATAGAAAATTTTGCATGGATTGCAAAATTATACCTGAAGAGAATTTAACTAATTATAGAGTTTTGGTTATGGATGCTCGACTTAAAAGGAAAGTAAAAAGCAAAGGTTAAGATAGGGTGTTAAGAACTAAGTGGTGGCAACTGAAAGGGGATAAAAAAGAATTTACAGAGACGGATTGTGAAAGAAAGATCTTGGTGAACACAAGGAAGTGTTAATGATATGTGGAATGGAATGGTTGAAGAGATTAGAAACATAATAAAGAAAATATTAGGTGAATCAAGAGGTTTTGGATCTAGGGATAAAGAATCTTGTTGGTAGGATACAAACGTGCAAAATAAAGTTAAAGTTAAAAGAGAGTGTTATAGAGTATAGTCTTTATGTAAGAGTAATGAAAATTGAGAAAAATATAAGGTAGCTAAGAAAGATACTAAGAAGGAGGTGAGCGAAGCGAGAGTTAGAGTTTTTTATGGGTTATACCAATCTTTAGGTATTAAAGTTGGAGAAAGAAGTATTTACAAGTTGGCTAAAAGTAGCGAAAGAAAAACAAGAGACGTGGATCAAGTGAAATGTATTAAGGATGAAGAAGAAAAAGTTTTGGTCACAGAACAAGATATCAAAAAATGGTAGAAGGGTTATTTTAAAAAGCTTTTTAATAAAGGGCACGAGATATTATTGCAATGGGATATGTTCGATATTATAGAAAAGGATCAAAATTATACTTTTTATCGTAGAATTCAACAGTCAAAGGTAAAATAAGCATTAGAGTAAATGAAGAATGACAGAGTAGTTGAACCGAATAATATACCTATTGAAGTATGGAAGGGTTTAAGAGAAAACGGCATAAGTTGACTCACAAAGTTATTTAATGAAATTATGAGATCTAAGAGAATGCAAGACGAGTGGAGGAGAAGTACCTTAGTCCCTATTTATAAGAATAAGGGAGACATTCAAAATTGTGCAAATTATAAAGGAATTAATTTCATGAGTCACACTATGAAATTATGAAAAAGAGTAATTGAACGAAGTTTAAGGTAAGAAACTCAAGTTATGGAGAATTAATTTAGTTTTATGCCAAGAAGGTCAACCATGGAAGCAATATACTTGTTGCAAAAATTAATGGAGAGATATCGAGAGAATTAAAGAGATTTACACATGGTGTTTATTGATTTGGAAAAATCACATGATAGAGTGTCAACAAAGGTTCTATGGAAGGTTTTGGAGAAAAAAGGAGTTCGTATAGCTTATATTCGAGCAATCCAAGATATGTATGAAGTGGTTACAACCAGTGTAATAACAAAAGGTGGACTTACAGAAGATTTTCTAATAACTATTGGTCTACATTAAGAGTCAACTTTGAGCCTTCATTTTTTTACTTTAATTTTGGATGTGTTTACTGAATACATTCAAGAACTGGTGTCATGGTGCATGCTTTTTGCAAATGATATTGTCCTAGTTGGTGAATCGAGAGAAGAAATGAATGAGAAGTTAGAGAGATGGAGACTAGCTCTAGAAGTCTATGGATTTCGTTTAAGTAGAAATAAAATGGAGTATATAGAGTGTAAGTTTAATAAGAGATATACCACTTCTAGTGTAGAAGTGAAAATTAGAGAACATATTATGCTACAAGTCACATGATTTAAGTATTTTGGATCCATCGTACAATATGACAGGGAAATAGAAGAAGATGTAAAACATAGAATTCAAGCGAGGTGGATGAAATGAAAGAGTGGTTTGAGGATTATTTGTGAAAGAAGAATACTACTCAAATTTAAAGGTAAATTTTATGACACAGTTATAAGACCTGCATTGTTGTATGGAATTGAGTGTTGGGAAATAAAAAGTCAACAAGAGAATAAATTTAATGTTGCAGAGATGAGAATGTTGCGTTGGATGAGTGGACACACTAGATGAGATAGAATTAGAAATGAATGCATTAGAGAGAAGGTAGAAGTTGCATCTGTTGTGGAAAAAGATAAGTAGAATCGCGACTTAGATGGTTTGGTCATGTGTGGAGGAGATCTATAGAAGCCCTAGTTAGGAGAATAGATAAGATGGAGAATAGTCCTATAATTAGAGGTAGAGGAAGATCAAGAAAAACTATAGGAGAAATCATTAAGAGAGATTTAGATTTAAATGATTTGTCTAAAAATATGATTTACAATAGCTGTTTATGGCGTCGATTGATCCATGTAATCAACCCCACCCAATGGGAAAAGGCTTTATTGTTGTTGTAAGTGTGATTTCTTTCCAATTTTGGTCGTAGAAACCTACAATTTTCCCAGTTATTTATTATTATTTTTATATTCATTTCTGGTGTTCTCTTTGGTCAATAGTAGGGCGGTGTCAATTGAGTTTGGTAATAGTCCCCCTAGACATAGGCTGTGTACTATTATGTTGGAGTTTACATCAAAATTTTTTACTTATCTTCCATGCTTTCTCTTTATATCTTTCAACTCCCCCCCCCCCCTTTTATCCTCCTTAACTACTTATTTAAAGAATAAGGACATCAAACTTTTTGAGATTATTAATTCTTGAACAATGCAATTAAATTTGGTTGGTTGTAGAGATCACAATTAAATAGAAGGAAAATGACAATCACTTTACATTCCCTATATCTCTTAATTCTCTCAATGTGTATCCATGAAGGACAGTGCCAAAGAAGAAGAGAGAGAGCTTCTTTGATACTTACAAAGTGAAGGATCCATATTGAAGGTTGCAAGCTCAATAGAAGAAAGGTATGTTGTACTGGTTTATGTTTTAATTTGATTTCCATATTTACCAAGAAAAAGAAGTGCATAAAATGTTGAAATATTGCCTGACGAATGAACTGTCTCTGATGTTCCTTCAAACTTGAAGTTTCTAGATTGAAACATTGCTTGAAAAATCTGGCCTTTAGTTTAAGGTTTCAAAGATTAATTGCCTTCGAATAACATGGTATTGTAAAAATGCACAGGGGTCGAGTCAGTTTCAGTGGACATGATTATGACATGCTAGACTATATATAAAATTGTTTGAAATAAAATAGAGGAAAAGAACGTGTATGCTGGACTATATATATATATATATATATATATTTAATGTTAGGTAAAGTTACTTCGACACTTGTATTCATGATATTTATATTGATGTAAGCCTGCTAATTGTTCAAATACTGAGTCTTTTCGTTGGCAGTATGGTTTTTCAACTTTTTCTCTTGAAAACTTTGTTAATAGCGAGTAGCTACAAGCCTGCAACATTGTTGAATATGAAGTATTTGTAGTAGTTGATAATTTCTGGACCTTTATTGAGGTGTGTGATCATTAGTTACTGCTGATAGGATAGAAAGCTATCAATAAATTATGTTCTTGAAAGAAAAGCTGTTATAAAGAAAAATTGTTGTCTTATTCATTTTCGGTTCTCCTGTCCTCTATATATATATATATATATTCATTTCTCTACTTCTTCATGGTGTTTACTCTCTAATGCATATGGTGAACTGTGGTTCCTTAAATTTATCTTAGCTGAGCCAAAATAAGATATATGCTATTGCAGTTTGACTGTGAACTATAAAGTAACTATATCTTAATCAGCCAGAATTCTCACCTAGTAAAAAAAAGCTTCTTGTTATTATTGTTGTTGTTGTTGTTGTTGTATCTTAATCAGCCAGAAGGTGTCTTCTCTCCTTATGAACTTGAATTTATCAAATTTCCAAGGCATATTACTGCCTCATACTTGATTTGGTACTTCTAGTTTGTTCTAGTCTATTTATTTTATTTTATGTTATTTTTGTAATTTTTGGCCTAAACCACACTATAGGCATATGTGATGCAAATGAACAGGTGCAAGAAAAGGACTTCTCATTAGAGGAGGATATGTGCTGCGGTGCTGGAATGCTTAGCTAGCATAACCAATCAAATAATAATTTTTTTGTAGTGATGGTCAAATATATAACTCAGTTTTTGTCAATTCTTTTAGCCTACAATTTGATTGGTTTCTGAATTTTCTTTCTTCATATCACTGGTGAAGGTGGAAATTATATAGGACATGGAAAGTGGATATAAGATTCATTTTCCATTATTGATTTACGCATTATCGATGTTGTGACTTGAGAGAAATTCCTTATAGTATCATAATTGAAGCATTCTAAGTTGCTAAACTTTTGAAAGAAAATACTAAATATGTTTGCTAGATATTATATTTTTGAAGGAAAATGCTTGTTGAGTAAGAAAATCAGATGACCTAGTTTTGAACTTTTGGTACAAGTATTTTAAATACTAAGTATATGACATGATATTTATTCTAACTATTCTGGAATTGGTTCTAGGCTAGGAGTAGATCTATTGATATAGAGCTGATAACATTATCAAGTGCCAATTGCATAGAACTGAGTCTCGATGATGCTGGCTTTCAAGACAGATATATTGTTCAAGAAATAATTAAAGAAATGGCTAAAAATATACCAATTGAGACTAAGGGGAAGAAAGGATTTAAAGGTAACCAGCAGGTTCTGTTTTACTTGAATGGTAATTTAAAGCTAATAGCATTATTATCAAATAATTTAGAATTTGTGTTGCATGGACGTATGGGTGCTTTTATGCTTCTTTTTATTTTTATCCGTGATTTGAAATAGTTTATCTTGGATTATGTATATTTTTGTTTGGTTTGGTGTAAGTTAGGCAGCCTTTTCCCATGGCTTGTAAAATAATTTCTAGGATCAGTGGCATTGGTCTTTACCTTTATACTTGTTTTCTTGCTTTGTGTACTGATGATATCTGGTCTGCCATATTAGTAATAGTGCTCAAAGAGGTTGACAAACACTCTGGGGAAATTGGAAATAGAAATGCAATTTTCATTTGACTGATTTATTTACTAGAATTCCTATATTCGAGATCCCATTGAATAGGCTTATAAGTATTTAGTTTACTTATTAGAACCTAAGGTTGGACACTTCTCTACTAGTCTTTCTGAGGAAATTTATGAAGGTATATATTAATATAATTAGTCTTTGTTTTGTGCTTCATGGTTATGAAATAATTTCTTTTAAAAAAATTCCTCTTAGTAGCGATTTTTGTCACCATTAAAATATTTTTAAATAAAAAAAAAACCTTTTAGGATGACTATTGCTACCATTGAAAGTTCATTATTTTAGTATACAAAAGAATTTGTGAGAATTTGCAAAATTTTTTTAAATAGTTCTCATGATAAACTATTGCAAGAACATAAACAAATTGAATTTTTTTTATTTATAGTAAATTATTGTGAGAATTTTTCAAAATAGGTCACAAATTTTATCATAACTTTTGAAAAAGTATTCTCACATCACTTTTTGATGTTCTCAAAAATTTTTCACAAAACCATTGTTCTTACAAAAGAAATTCTGCAAGAACTGTGAATTCCTTAGTTATTTTTTATGACTCAAAATTTTGAGAATTTTTGCAAGTATAGTATTTTTCACCAAAATTTGAAATTGTTCTAATTATTTTTTGGGGTGAGGTTTTTGCTGTTTTCTTATAGTGAACATGGAAAGCAATGAGATAGTGGTTATGGTGAAATATCTACCCATTAGTATGATATTTGAGTTAGCCATGCCGACAATTTTGAAAACATTCGATTGGTTGTATAATTTTAATGCAACCATACACGCATTCTATTGAAAAAAAAACTTGTTCAAGACAAATGAAGTTGTGACTTCATACCTTTTTTTCTTTTCTTTTAAAACTTCCATTTTAAGGATTTTTGACTTTGGATTTCTAGTGATCTTGTTTTAAGAGGACTCTTGCTCAATTTTTTTGTTGGATATTTACACCTTATAAAATAGCCAATGTGTGAGCGATTCATAATTTAATAAAAATTAAGCCAAAATTTGTTATCCATCATGTAAAAACTCAAGTATTGAATTATATATTTTATTTGTATGAATTTTTCCTATAGTTAATCATATTTATCTTAAAATTAGAACACTAAGCACTTATTTCTTTGCAAAAGTGTGTAAAATGTTATGAATACATGAGTTAACACAGTTTATATGCCTTATATAAAGGAAGTTGTCATCTCTTAATGCAAACTTTATCATAAAAGAAAACAACTCGTGTATGTATTTTGTAAAAACTTTTGCATAATATTTGGCTAAAATCCAAAGTCACAAAAAAAGTTAAATATATACTACATCTACACCATAAATATGTACACACACACACATACACACACTTTATGTTTGTTAATTTAGTGTTTATTTTATGCTTCTTTAGAAAAGTTAAATTTGTATATAAACACTCACTGACATTCCCATATATATTGCTTTTTTTTTTAATGAGCACAATTATTGTTTAAGGTTAAAAACACTAAAAATATTAAATATTTTATAACAAAAATATTTGTATACATTATACTTGAATGGATATGATGTTTATAATTAAAAGTTAAATTTAACAGGAAATTTTAGTATTAGAGAAGGTTAAATCTTTAATTTAATTATGAATTAAACTTAATTAAATACAAGTACATTTAACTAAGAAAAGATGTATAATACATTTTAAAAATGTATGCTCTGTCAATTTTTTTTTTTTTGCACATTATGTTTTTAACATTCAAGTCTAGAAGTAGGTGAAGAATCTTCTATCCAATGGATTGAAATTGAAGAAAGATTTAGGATTCTTGGGTTCAATGGTTGAAGTGGGGAGAACCTTGTACATATTTTCGCTTGAAACATATGGAGGTCATAGCTAAAAATAAAAAAATAAAAAATCTACTAAATGTATATAGGAAGCATGAACTATAAAACCCTTGGCCATATAAAGGAGGTACTATGATCCATCCAATGAACACAAAGGTAGATGCACTGGGCAGAGAACTAATGTATTATCGTGATGTGTTGGCTTATAATCTTGTCATGGAGGGGAAGGCATCAACATCTCTAAAAATTCATCACCTCTTTTAGATTTTCTTAGAAATCATTGCATTCAAGATTAAACCAAATACTTTGTGGAAGGTCCTAACAAAAGTCTTTCTCAAGTTCCAAAAGCATCATAATAAAGGAATTTTTCAACATGGTCTAACTTTAGTGTATGTTGTATATGTTGGGGATATTCTCCAAAGTCCCACATCAATGGGTTGAAGAGAAGGAAGTTGCATGGAATACTCCCCTTAACTATTGGTTTAGGTACCACAAGAAGCTTAATTATCAAATTACTACAATTGTGTTATCAAAGTATTTGGTAGTTATGCAATTTTTCTATTAAAAAATTGTAAGAGTTAAACATTTTAGAAGAGTTATCTCTATCAAGATTGTGAACATTTTTATGTTTTATTTTCTTTCTCTTTTAAGTGTTTTTGCTATTGAGGTCCCAATAGTGATATCAAGGCTAATGATTCGACAAGGAGAAGATGGTGGTTCAAGTAGATGGGAGATCACTTTTAAACCCACTTAGAGTAAAAGGCGTAGTGGTTAGACATTGTCATATGGAGATTGGAATTTGTATACTTGGAAGAACAAATGGATCAATGTTGGCATGGGGCCTAGGAAGCACCAATACAGGTTACGCGTAGTATAACACGATACAATACGTGAGATACAACAATTTTTAAAATTTTAAGATATGAGTACGAGAATATATATAATCTTACACATTAAAAACTAAATTAAATCATAAATAAGTTATAATAGTATAAATGATAAAACAATCTACAAATATAAATAAGATGTCTATAACAAATTACATTCCCTACAAGCATTAATACTAGAATTTCTAATTCAAACTAATATTCATCTTCATCCACATCTACATTAATAACATTCCTATGAGCTCTTGTTCCAAATCCGATTCATTTATAGACAAATTTGCAACCTCAAGACCTCCAGCCCCATCAAATGACTCCCAATGATCTCCATTAACATCCCACATCTTAGTCATTCTATTAGAATACTTTTTACTATTTCTTAATAAAGTATGAAGATTAGTATGAACATAAACCAAATCTTCAGCCCTTTTTGGATTCAACTTATTCCTTTTCAATGAGTGAATAAAAGAGTATGTGCCCCAATTCCTTTCGCAACAAGATAATGAGCATGGTTGACAAAGAAGCTTTAATGCAAGCCGTTGGAGCATTAGAGTTGAAAAACCATAATTTAACCACCAATCTTTAGGCTCCAAATTCCATATATCTTGTAAGGAATCAAATAATGAATATGCATATGAAACTCAACAAAACATTGAAAATTCTTGAAGGACCAATTTTCTCTTCTTAGGATCTTTGAAGTATATATTAAAGCATTTGGTCTTCTCGGTTGAAATTTTAGCATCTAGATGAGGTGGAACCCTATTTGGTGTTGCCTCAAACCATTGAGAAGTGTAATACTTATGTTGCATGCAATAAAAACAATGAGAATTAGACTTGTTTAGCATAAAAATAAATGTGAAAAAAATATGAACAACATAAGTATAGAATATTGGTATAACTTACTTAGAATTTAATAAATGAGTAAGGCAATGAAGCAGTGTACAACTCTTTGTTCAATAATCAATTATAATTCTATACATAACTTCATAAAATCTTGAATGCTCAAAAAGTTCATTTCTCTCATGCTTGTATATTGATACCTTCATTTATTCTATCATTGAATCTCATATATCATAAATCAAGTGAAGTGTAGGCTTATTCGTATCATAAAATTTAAGCATGTCATAAATATGCTTTGTGAAAGAGAGGATGTAATTAATTTTATCCTACCAAGAGTCATCAAGAATTAACTCTTTAATGGTATTAGTTTTTTTAACATCATTCTCTTTATGTGTATCCCATTTATCACTAATTATCATTATGCAAAGAGACATTTTTATGAGTTTAAGCCTCTTCAACATCACCATGGTTGAAGCAAACCTAGTCTTAACTATGACAACAAATTTCAAAGGCACAAATTCATTAAAAATGGCTAACCTCATAGAATAATTCATGATAAAAGTCCTAATAAAAATTACATTATCTCTTATTTGAGTGATCCAATGGCATTCTTCATATCTAATTCATTTGCTTCAGTATTTTTAGCTACACATATATTTTTTAATGTGAGATTAAGTGTGTGGACAACACATGGTGTCCAAAAAATGTAAAGATACTTAGCGTCAATAATCTTGCCAGTAACTTTACAAATAGGGGCATTGTCAGTGATAATTTGAACCACATTTTGAGGTTTTACCTCTTCCATTGCATGTTTCATCAACTCAACTATGTATAATTTTTCCTTGTATTCTTTAGTCCTATCAATTGCTTTCACAAAAATAGGATCCCCATTAGATATAACCATATAATTAATTAATGACCTTCGTTGTGCATTAGTTCATCCATCTGTCACTATACTCACTCCCACTAAAATAAAACATCCTAACAATTTATGTATATAAATTTTCCTTAGCTATTTGGTTGAAAGCTTTTTTCAAAGTGCTAACAACCCTCTTTTTTTTCTTGATTGTACTTACTTTCAACACCTAAAGGAGATAAGTTTTTAGCTGGTGGTGATAATGACACTTCTTTTGATTTTAATCTATTCTCATCCTCCTCTTGCAAATTTTTCATATCTGCTAAATAATGAGCATCAACTTTGGAACACATAAAAATTTCTTTACTCGATACCTTCAGCAAATGTCACTTAACTCTAGAATAAGATCCTTGAAATTCATAGTTACAATAATTACACTTCTAATGCTTGTTTCTACTAGGATTTGCAGTTTCTCCTTTTCTACTTCTAACAATCAAAGTTATATAAATCCACAAAGGAGTTTCGTCTTTTTGGAGAACATTACTGGAATAATATTTAGCAGAAGTAGTGGGCCTAGGATTACTAGTAGAACTAGAACTTCTAGTGGCCATGATACTTATAATGGAGGAACAACAACAAAACACATCACATATCATCACACAAATATAGCATCTAACATGCTGATAATAGGTGTTAGAAGATTACATTGTGTAAAACACAACAACACTTAGTGCCAAGGCTCTTCTCTTGACCTTGGCATGACCTATTCACTAATGCATGACTTTCAATAAAGGAGCTTAGGAATCAAATCAGCATAGACACTAATCAAAATAACTATCAAATCAGAGTAGACACTAATCAAAAAAATTGGAAGCAATATAGACACTAATCAAACCAAAAAATTTCACTAATAAAATCAAATCAGAATCAGTGAAAAATAATTAGTCAAAATAATTATTAGCATAGACACTAATCAAAATAATTATCTAATCAAAATAATTATCAAATCAGAGTAGACATTAATTAAAAAATTGGAAGTAGTATAGACACTAATTAAGCTAAAAAATTCTACTAATCAAATCAAATAAAAATCAATGAAAAATAGTTAGTCAAAATAATTATTCGTTCAAGAAAATTGGAAGGAGCTTAGGAAAATGAAGAATTTACTTCTTCACACTTGAAGGAATAGAGGTTGAAGGAATGCAACAATAACGATTGAAAAATTCATTTGCTACAATGTATAAAATGAACTAATCTAATAACAACGAATTTGAAATCTCAATAAGAGTTTCGCCTTTGGAAGAGGGTTGGAAATATATAATTCAGCAAGCACAATCTAAAACCTAAAAGTCCCAAAAAAAGAGAACTTAAATCTAATTGCAATCAATAATGACTAGTTAAGCCAACATTAAGCAAATCAAACACAGAGCAAGAAAAGTGAGGCCTTCTAATGCTCAACGAAATTGAGAAAATCAGAAGAATTTAGTGAGCAATCAGTAATGACTGGTTAAAATGCTTACCTTAGAATCGATTTCTTCCTTCCTCCTCCAAAGAAAATGTAATGTCCCAAGCTTTCCATAAAGTGTAGACCAGAACAAATGAGATTGGAGTAAAGGTGAGATCGTTTTCATTGGACTACGAGGTTGTTTTCCCCTACTAGCCACTAGTATAGCACTTGCTGGAGATACAAGGCTTTCAATCTTATTCATGAAGAAACTAGATGACAATGAAGGATTTAGGGCTTTCAAAGGTGCACAAACAACAAAGCACAAGTGCAGGGCTTCTAAAGGATGCAAGGCTTTCGGTTAAATGCAGTAGAAAATAACAACATTTAGGATATAATGGTTTCGGAGCCATTTTGGAGATGTTTTGGAGTGTTCTGAATCATTGCGAAATGTATTAAAAGAAAAGTTTATGACACGTTTGTACTCCTACGGTACGCATAACCATACCAGATACGTATTTGGTATAGGTACGACTTATAAACAACCATTCTCGTGCTTCCTAACATGGGCCCAGTGGACTTTTATAGGTAGGTTGCCATCAAAAAAGGAAAAAAAAGGAAAGTACATCCATGTGAGTATGTGATGGACTCACACTTGAGGGGGAGATTGTTGGGGTCAAGTATGAGTGGGAGTAGGAAGAACTCCCATATCAGATAAAATTAGATTAGAGGAGGGTTATATATATGGAAAGGACTCATAGACCTAATGCCATATGGTTTTGGATCAAGATGTGGTGCCAAGTCTGCTGATATATTTCCTCTTATTGTTTGATGAAGAAAGGCCCAATGGATTTCCCTGATGTTTAAGGCTCCCTTAAACCCTAATAATGACATCAAAGCTACTAGTTTTGGCCTATAGAGGAGAGAGAAAGAAGAAAGAGGTGCCACATTAATGATTCTTGGAGAGAGGTTACTTCTTTCTAATTTTGGATTATGGTTCCATTTTTAGGTCAGTTTCCTCAAATTTGGGTTCATTTATGGTATTTACTGCTAGTTAGTTGGATAAAGGTATTTAATTGAGTTATTAAATAGGACAAATACGTTGAAGTATGAGATTCTATTGTTCAATGAAAAGATTGATTTTACTCAATAACAATGTTTGATACAAGATTATTTGATTCAACAAGGTGTTGATTTTGCATTGTAGGATGAAAAGTTGAGTGGCATGAACAATTCAAAGTGGAATACTATCCAAAAGAAGGATATTAGTACAATTCAATTAGCATTGACCCTATACATAAAAATTACAATATTGTTAGAAACATTACTAAAGAAGTTGTGAGACAAGTTGGAAGACATGTATGCCTTAAGGACATTGACTACCCATCTAATGATGAAGATGAATCTGTACTCACTAAAGGTGGAGGATGAAGGTAACGTTATTGACCATGTAAATAAATTTAATGAGTTAGTATCTAAACTCTTGAATGCAAGAGAGGCAATTAAGGATGAAGAGCAAGTGCTATTCCTTTTGGCTTCATTAACTAGATCCTACAAATCATTTATGCAGTTAATGCTAATAGGGAAAAGCCTGTGACTGAATGAGGTGATGAGGGCCCCAAAAGAGAATCATTGAATGATAGGAAATGAAGATTACCCTACAGAGAGTGAATTACTAGCCATGGAGGGTTTTGAGAAAGGAAGGAGGAATAGGAGTGATCAATATGACAGATGATCGACATTTTAGCTAAGAGGTTTAACACTTTTAAGTGGCATTAAAGTACATAGTTTGGTCACATCCAAATTTGCTATCAAAGTTAAAGGAGGACATAGAAAACTTGAAAGAGTTAAAAGATGAATCTTCTTTAAATATAATCAATTATGATAATGAACTTCTCATGTTGAATATGGCTACTATGAAAGTAATTCTGGCCAAGTGATGGATTCTACTATTGATATCTATGTATGCACTAATTAGGATTTATTTAACACTTTGTATACTGAGGGTGACTTAGGTTACACTAATGTAAGGAACGAATTGAAGCAAAAGATTGAAGGACATGGGAGAGTTCATATGAAGCTCCATGATGATAAAATCAAAGTAATTCAAATGTAAGATATGTGACTATTGGTGGAGCAAATATTATTTCATTAGGTGAGATTACTTCACATGGATACAGTAAGTTGGCTTTGGTGATTGGTGCAAAGTGTATAAGGATGGAGACTTGTTCATGTAAGGAAGGAAGGAAGGGAAGAACATTTACTATATAGATGGGCATGCTTGTTAGCAAAGATAGACCACAACAAAAGAAAAGACATCAGAAGTTTGAGAAGAGAGATTAGTTTTTTAAATAGTAGAGATATTTAAGATTTTGGAAAAGGGGAAGATTTGTTGGGTGCATTCTCCAAAGTCCCATATTGGTGGGTTCAAGGGAATAAGGATGCAATGAGTGCTATAAATAGGATCCCTTAACTATTGGTTTAGGTACCACAACAAGCCCAATCATAGGATTACCATAAGGGTGCAATTAGGCATTGAATAATTGTGAGTAAGAGAATATTTACAATTTTTGTATTTAAAAATTGTAAGAGTTAAAAATTTTAGTATAGTTATTCCTATTGGGATTGTGCAAATCTGTGTGTGTGTGTGTGTTTTTTTTTTTTTTTAATTTTCTTTCTCTTTTGTGTGCTTCCACTATTAGCAATATAATTGCTTCTACCAAAATGTGTTATTGTATCAGCAAATTATTTGACCCTTTTTCTTTCAACTGTTGTGATTGCAAACGAGGTTCAATTTTTGTTTTAAGTTTCAACATATAAAACAAAGCTGATTTCATGAGGGAATAATGATAGGAATAGCGATGTAAGGTGTAGCTAGGAGATTAATGTTATAAATAAACGTAGAATTTGAATGAATAACACTTAAAGATTTTCATAGTTTCTCTCTCTCTCTCTCTTTTTTTAAATTGTTTGAGTATAGGAAAACAGAGCGCACACACCCCCCCCCCCCCCAAAAAAAAGACAAACCAACCCACATAATATAAGTTCATGAACCCAAATGCTTACCAAGTCTGCCTATCTTCATCTGTAATATTCCACTCATAATTCTCTTGAAATTTAGATGTGTCTTGGAACTACAATAAATCTCATATTTCATTGGACTAGGATTTCAACTGGACCATCTCCCGAAAATCTGAAGACAATTTATCAACCTGTGGCACACTTGGGTATTATTCATTGTAAGAACCATAGTCATCCATGCTCATATGATGCTAGTGACTTGAAAATCCCATCTTTCTTATAACATGATTTAGTTCCGCGTAATATTGTCTTAGCTTTGCATAAATCAATTTTAATTGCTACAGTATAAAATTTCTATTTCTTTCCTCCACTAAAATAATTCAAGGCTCACTTGTGACAACGATGATATGAGAATTGTGCATCCTTCCAAAATAAGGTTCAGTCTATTTGCCTATACTTTTGAAATGATCTTATCTACCACATTAAACGAGCTAATAGGCTATGGTTAGGAATAAAAAAATATTAGTCTGGTTAGGCTCCTTAAGAAAATGACCCCTGTTAAGAAAAGAACTGACCGTTTTAAAGTATCCTTCAACACAGTAGGCCAGAAATGTTGGTATAAAATTAGAGCAAAAATCATCTGGTCTAGGTGCTCTATAACATCCCGTTTGAAACACGGTTATTTTGATTTCTAAAGAAGTAAAAGTTTTATTTAAAGCTAAATAACAATTTAGTGTTAATGTAGGAATAGTTAGTTCTAGCAAATCTTGTATTCCATGTACATCAGTTTCCTGATTAGGAGTAAGAAGCTCTTGAAAGCGTTTTAATCCTTCCAACTCCATTTCATTAAAATAAAAAATCCATTGGTGCTGTATTTTTTCTTTGCAATTTCCTTATAAAATTTCTCTTGATCTACACCAATGTATGAACACATTTATTATTTCAATCGCCCTGTAAGTGCCACATATTGTGTGATTCTTAGGCCTACAATCTACATTGTCTGATAACAATCCAATCACTGCCGGTGAAGCCTGCTTTTCTAGTAGTGTTATGATTTCTTTCCCATCTTTTCTATTATGTAATTTGTATAAATTTTGTTGCAACTGTTGTTATTGGCAAGATAGCTCATGAATTTGATGTTTTGCATGTCCAAACTGGTTCATATTCCGTTGTCTCAAACAGTGTTGCACATTATTTAGTAACTTCTTCCCATTCTGCTTCACCATTGCTACACATTGTGGATACCCAAGCCCTGTGGTAGAGCTAGCTCTATTATTTTGATATACATTTATTAAAATCATTGCTTTCACTTAAAAAAAAAATACGTATTAGCCCAAGAGCCTCTAACTGGAAGCTCTTATTTTACACCAAGTAAGCAACATGTATGAACATAAATACACGAGTGACATTAAATTTTACATGTAGTTGAGAAGTCTTTGTTCTATAATTTACAAAGGTATGGTTTTTCTTTTCCCTAAACCATTTTGTTTTGAAATGTAAGGAGTAGAAGATTAATGCTCAATATCATATGATTCACAAGAAGAATCAAATTTGGTTGAGAAATATTCTCCACATCTATCACTATGAAACATTTTTATTTTCTTGTCATGAAAGTTTTCTATTTCCGATTTGTATTTCTTAAATATTGCAATGTTTCATCTTTGTTTCTTAACAAGTAAACATAAGTGTATTTAGAATTATCATCATAAATGTTATGAAATATCTTTTATTTTTTATAGATATTACTCTTTAATTTGCATATATCACTATGTATAGGTTTCACAATTTGAGCGCATCTTCCAACTTTTGGAAAAGATTTCTCAATAATTTTTTTATTGTATGCAAATTTCATTTCTTATGAAAATTCTTATTACCAAGATTAATGTCATTATTTTTATGCATATATTTAATTGACTTGTAATTTAAATTTGCTAATCTATTATGCCATAAATCACAATAATCAACTACACAAAAACATTCACTTCATTATTAATACTAAATTTGAATATGTTTTCGCTACAATATCCTTTTCTTATATACAAGTCATTTTTAAGCAAAATCATTTTATCAAATTCTAAAATAACTTTGAATCTTTTTCCGCATAAAAGACAAGTAGAGACTAAATTATACTTTACTTCTAGAACATGAAGTACATTCACGATGATGAACTTTTTTTCAGATATGAAATTCAATTCAACTATTGTTTGATCATATGTTAGCCATCACTACAAAAAAATAGATTTTTAGCGACGATTTTTAGTGGTGACTAAAATTTTGTCGTCGCTAAAACTATATTTTAGTGGCGACCATGTTAGATTGTCACTAAAAGTAGTCACTAAAATATCATTCTTCATTTTGCCAAAATTTTTAGTGGCGGCACAAAAAAGTCGCCACTAAAACTTTTTTGTGGCAATAATAATGTTGTTACAAAATAACTTTTAGTGGCAACATGAATATAGTTGTTACTAAAAGTGACTTTTCGTGATGATAGCTAGTCGCCACTAAAAGTTATAAAAAAAATTTTATTTTAATTTAAAAATTTCTATGTTAACACTTTTAGTGGCGATATTAGGTCGCGACTAAAATTAACTTTTAGTGACAATTCTTATAGGTCATCACTAAAAGTCTCTTTTAGTGACAATATTTGATCGCTACTAAAAGTTTTGGCAAGTTTTTTTTATTGGATTCAAAAATTGTTATGCAAAAACCTATATAGGTTGCCACTAAAAGTTTAACAATTTTTTTAAAATTCTTCATTATTAAGATTTGAAATAAAGACCTAAAATAAATTACTTTTTTTAATTTATTATTTTTAAGCCTTTTACCTTTTTTTGGTTTTCTATTTTTAATAATAATGAAATCTTAATATAATTTTAGAAGTTAAGAAGTTCAATATTAAATATTAAATTTTAATCATGGGTAATTTTATTTTTTAGCTAGAAATAACTTCTAAAACATTTTAAAAAGCATGTAATTAGTAATTAAATAGTTAGAATTTATTAATATTTATTTATTTTATTATTTTTTAAATATAAATAATTTAAAAATATATTTAATGATCATCAATTTGACCACAGTTTAATCACAATGAGATTAATGAATGTTGAACTAGTGTTTCTACCAGTTTAATAACTAATTTGGTTTTAAAATCTTTGCATATTTAATATTTATTCATTTATAATTTAATATTATATGATATATATATATTTCATATCTTTTAGAAAATAATTTGATAAAAAATATAAAAATACTTAATTTAATCTTAAATTTTATCTTTCCCCTTTCTTCCAATTGTAAATCATATTTGCATTCTTTTCTTCAGTACTTGCTTACACCAAAACTCCCCTCTTCTCTATTCATTCAGCTCTTTTTCTTCTTTTTCAATATTTAGATTTGCATGTTACAATATCTTTCTTAGAGGGCTTAAGAAAAAATATTCTATTTTGTCTAGTAGATATAATGAAGTGGGTAAAAGATCTTAGTAATGTAGTTTTAGGGGTTACTTTTTTATTATTCTTTATCTAGTTTTAGGAGCTATCAAATCATTAATTAAAATTACATAATCAACCAAATAGATAATTTTATTATTATTATTTAATTTCTAATTTAAAAGATAATTATAAATTTATGAAAAAATGTGTACATCATTGATTAAAATTTAATAATTATCTTATAAAATAATATTAATGTAATTTAAATAATATCAAAGAATGTATTTATTACTTAAGTAATATCTTTATTTATATATCAATTATCAATTTTTCCCTTTATTTTTATTTAGGTTTATGAGTAATCTAATCATTAATCAATAATGAAAAAATAAAGTAAATAGATAATTTTATTATAATTATTTAATTTATAATTAAAAAATATGACTACAATTATAAATTTATTAAATAAATTTGTACAAGACTTATTAAAATTTTAATAATTAATGCATAAACATTTATATTATATTATTTTAAATAATCTCAAACTATATATTTATCATATTAACTATTTTTTTGTTCCTAGATTAATTATTAGTAATTTGTTTTCAATTATGCTTCATAGTTATATATATATATATACACATACAAAGTTTTTCCTAAAAATTTGGGAATAAAAACTTAAACATTATAATTTTCATATGATAGCTTTACAAAGGAATTACATAAGTCTAGGATGAGCAACTCTCTATAGGCCATCATTTAGAAAAGAAATACAACTACTAGGAGGATTATACAAAACATGAAAACCAAGGGAAAGGGAATTCACAAAATTAACACTGGTGTTACAGTTTACAACTATATCTAAGATAAGGTTGATTGCTGTCATCGAGTTTGCCCGCAAGCTAATCATTAGTAAAAAAATGAAAAAAAAAACATAATTATATTTAATTTTTTAATTTCTAATTAAAAAAATAATTATTGAAAGATAGATATAATAGAAATTAAATTACAAAATTCAAATTAAGAGTTAAAGAATATTTAGATAAAGATGACAAAATAATTTGACTATCATTAGATAATATTTATCATAAGATATATAATTTTTTAATTTTTTAATTTGTTGTTTATGACTATAAAAAATAACAGCTTTTTATTTTTAATTTGTTATTATCAAATAAAAATTTTAAATTGTACAGTTCAAACATCAAGATTTAAAATTTAATATTTAAAAACTAAATTAAGAGAGTCAAAATATCCAAAATAAGATTAAAGCACAAGTGTTGCAATGCACAATCATCTAAAATAAGATTTATTGTTGCCGTCAAGTCTGCTTGCAAACTAATCATTGCCTTTACCATCCATTTTCCATTTTTTTAGCATCTTGTTTGGGTGATTTATTGTCTGACTATTTTTTTTCTCTTTTTTCGATTTATAATTAAAAATATTATCATTGTTATCAAGTTGATTAATTTTAAAATTAAATAATACAACTTATTAAAAAACAAGTAAAAGGCATGCATTGAAGTGCATGTTAATTCTTTTTAATAATTGTAATTTAAGAATAATACAAAAAAAGTAGCAAGTACTTCTTTTACATGTACTTTAATTTCTTTTTTATATTATAATTTATATTTATATTTTTGAAAAATTATATTATATTTTATATTAGTTTGAAATCAAATATACCAAAAATTCCAACAGAAAATCTTCTGTTATAAAATATATTTAACATTTAAGGTGAAATTGAATTTTCTATTTACTTTTAAAAATCTTCCAATAAAAACTAAATGAAATTTAGGAATTATAAAGAGGCTAGCATTTTTTTTTTGGGATAAAACAACAGAATCAAAAAATAAAAATGAAATTATGCTTATACATAAGTGTTTTCTTATTTTTGCCCAAATGATATTTCATTCCAACAAAAGCAATATGGGGTAAGTTACTGTAGACTAACTTAACCAATTCCATATTTATAAACATTTAAATTCTTAGAAAAAAATTGATAAAAAAGGGATGAGGGGAAAAAATTTTCATCATTACAAGCACTTTTTTTTTTAGTTAAATATTTAGCAAGGCAATTAATAGTTTGATTTAACAGATCTAGATATTAATATAGATAACACTTTCCACAATTTGTAAGCTTTTTTAAATTTAGGCATGTATAATAATAATTAATAAAAGCTATTAATTCTTTACCACAATTATAAAGATTATTTTATATTCTCAAAACTATTTTTTTACTTTATTTCTTTTTATTTTGTTTAATGTTTTGTTAGGTGAGTTAAATATTTAATTGTTAATTCACAAAATAATTACAAATTTATGAAATACATTTGTTCAATATTTATTAGAATTTTGATAATTATCTCTTAAAAATTAATATTACTTTAGTTTAAATAATCTCAAAGAATAAATTTATCACATAAACTATTTTTTATGTAATATTTATCTGTAGTTTCTTTTTAATTATTGTTTATCCAGTTTTAAGAATTATCTAATCATTAATTCATAATAAAAAAATAAAAGAGATCATTTTATTATAGTTATTCAATTTTTTTTGTGAATGGAGGTATAGTTATTTAATTATTAATTAACAAGATAATTAACAATTTTTGAAATAAATATGTTCAATATTTATTGAAATTTAAATCATTATCTCAAAAATGACGTTGTATTTGAACGTCAAAACTTTCATTTCTTAGTCTCCCTTTGATCCCTAAAATCCAAGGTTTAAACTCATTTTGATTTTGAAGCATCCAACTTAGACCCCGAATGCCCTGCTCATTGTTGCACTGACGCTCTATATTTTACTTTTTTTTTAATCTTAATTCATTTTTCTAAGTAGATAATTAAAAAATTATTTTTATTTTTATGTATTTTTTATTTTTAATATTTAAAAAATCAATAAAATAAAATAAAATTTTGACTGTTTACATTTAATTTTGACAATTTGAAAGCTACGCAATACTTTTTATTCATCACTGCAATCGACAAAGAATCTAGGATAAATCTCTGATGGAATGCTTGATTACGGCAAATTACGCAGTTCAAAGAGTCCAACTCGTACTTTGACATGTGATACAATCTTAGATAATATAATGATACGTGAAAACGCATCGATCTCTTTTCATATCCTTAAATGATCCATTTTTCTGAGTTTTCTAGTCAAATTAAAAATATGGCTGATTACAACCAATTTCATATGAATGTGATATGTAAATAAAAGAATTGTTGAGTCCAAAGTCATGCACCATGGGTTAAGATTATTTTACGCAAACAAGATAATTAACACTACAACATTTTAGATTTGTGGCAACAAGTTTTGCTACAATAATTGCAAAACCATTGTATGAATGGGTAATATTTAGAGTTACAAGTAAAGTGATTTTATACAATAGTTTAAATACAATATCTGTTAACCATTTTCGAAACTCAAATAGGGAATAGATTTTAATGTTAACTATTTTTTTTATTTTACATAACGATTTAAGTATATGATTTATAAAATTTAATTTTACAATAATAAAAACTATTCCCAATAAGTTCCTACAAAAATTTAGTACCATAAGTCTCTATTCCCTCCATTTTTTTAAAAAAATATTGTGTATACTATATTTTGTCTAAAAAAATAAAATTTTTACTTCATGCTTTTATTTTATTTTTAGATAATTTTAATTTAATGTTGATTTAATAAAAATAAAAATTAAGAAAAAAAAAGAACATAAATAAATAATAAGAGGTCCTTAAAAGAAGAAATGAAAAATAGCTCACACCCATTAAGTCAAGTTCTACCTAAGAACCAAATAAGTTCATACAAGGGAAAAGAGGAGAGTCAAAACGCACAAAATGAAAAATGGCTCAAATTCATTAAGCCAAGTATGGGCCAAGACCCAAATAAACCCAAACAACAATAGGAAAAATGAAAAAGATGTATAACAACATTGTCTTATAGAGATGGTGTCATAAAATTTTAGGGATCCCAGACTTTGATTTGGAGGGCTTCGTCTTACTCTCCCTCTCCCAGGGGATTACATCCTGAATCCCCGATTTTTTAGGTTGAGACTCAATATTCGATTCTCACGAAGTAGCAATTGCCTTTTGCCATTTGATAATCTGCGAAGGATTGGGTATTTCTTTTTTTGAGTATTTTTTGGGCTACTGAAACGTTTGGGATTTATTTGGGATTTTTCTAGTGTTCTTGGTTTTTTTCCCTCAGAATTGGTCTAAGATGGGCTTGGATTCAGACTCTAAGTGTTTCAGCAAAGTGATGGCTTCGATGCTGGGGTTTCGCTTCCACCTTACAGACGAGGAACTAATCATGTATTATCTGAAGAGGAAGATGTCTAGGAGGAAGCTGAAGCTCGATGTAATTCGGGAGACTGACATCTAAAAGTGGGACCTGGAATAATTGCCTGGTATCTACTTAGCTCTTATGGAATCGTATTTTTTCATTATCCTCTTTTTTCTTCCACTGTTAGGGATTGTTTAAGAGTTGACTTGGTTTCCTTAAATGGATTTTGTGTGTGATTGGGGTGTTTTGATTCAGTACATATGACTCTGGAGCATATATTATGATTTCTTAATTTCTATGAAGTATGATAACAACATTGTCTTATAGATATGGTGTCATAAAATTTTCTTTCATTTGTTTTAAAATTATACTTCATAATGACTTGTGTCCTGTATCAATTCTCTTATCGCTTCTTAGGAAAATTAGAAAGACAAGTGACAGAATTTCACTTGTAATGATTTTATTATGGTTAAAGTGTTGATGTTCTAATTATATGGAGAAGGAATAGCTTCGTATCTTGATCATATAGTTCTTTTTGACAAATGACAGGAGGTCGATGTCATGTCCTTGCCTTGGCTTCCATATGATTGATACTACGATTTTAATTGGAGAGTGTTTTTAACTTATCTAACCAGTATATGGGGTCATTGTTATCAATAGATTAAAAATTCCACTTGTGGCCAAAAAACTGAAAAGGACAAATTGAAGTTTTAGTAGGTTTTAATTGAGAGAAAAATTTTGTGCTTGGTGGGGCAGGGATGTTTAAAATTGAAAATAATTTAAAAAATATATAAAAAGGACTATAGCACTTTGTTGTGTGAAACTATAGCAAAGAATGTAAGTGCATTTTAACTGGGACATAAAAAATTGTAAGTTACGTGTTAACATCTAATATGTTTAGTAATGGTTACCTATATTTATTTATGGACAACAGAGAATGATTATATATTTGATTTCTTTATTGTCACTCATGTTAGCTATTTATAATAGAATTTGAGTACTTTTTTTTCGAAGTTCAAAAATTTACAGTCCCATGTTAAAATGTTCAAGTCAGGAACCATGTTCTATTCCGGTTGTTACCATTCTAGATTACGGGCTTTCAACTTCAGTTTGAATTGGAAGGCCATATAATTTTGTTTGTTTGTTTCTCATTCCTTGGTATATAATATGATAATTTGGACTTTCATGTGTAATAATAATAATAATAATAATAATAATAGTTTATTTCCTTTTGAAATTTAATGTTCTGTTTTAATTTCCTTCTCTCTCAATTATTTTTTTTAATGTACAACTCAAAGTTAAATAAAATCTAGCTATATAGTCCTTTTTTTTTATTGCTCAAATCTGGTTTATAGAATCTGTTCTTTGAAATCTAAACCACTTGATAGTAGTCTTTCAACCTACTTGATCGCAATCCTTGAAATCTGTTTAACTAGCTAGGAAAATTTCAATTTTCTTATTTCTTACAGAAGAACTTTGCTCTAACTAGTTATTTATGTTTATTCCTTTTATTTGCTATTTAGAGAGTGATTTATTATCCATATGAATTCTGATTACGCTCTTGAAAGGGTGAAACTAAAGGGTAAAGACAACTTTTATTACACCTTTGATTAAGGAACTAAAATTAAAGTGAAGCATTATGTCAGCTGGAGATATGATAAAACTTAAGGAACTAAATCTTGGGCTTGATTGAGTTTCTTACACCTATCCTTCTTGGTATCTAAGTAACTTGTTTTGCTCACATCATGCCATTCACATGGTTATAGGTTGCTTGGACCCACATAATTTCAAGGAGTTTAAACTAGTTAAATGCATATAGCTAAGCCATGATGTTACAAAGTTCATGTTTGAACTTCTAATGCTTACTTCAGTTTTGGGTCTTCCAATTGGCCAACACATAAGTTGCAAGTTCTATTTCTTGATCTTATTGTGTCTTATGCCTTCTCCATGTGGTACAAATTAGCTCAGTTTGTATTTGTTTTGAAGTCATTTACTACACACTAATGTTGATAGAGAACACATTAGAAACGTGTCTGATAAATATGAAAGGGAAAACTAAGAAAAATTCCATGTTTTAGTCTCTTTATTAGTGTTTTGTCCTCATATTGTTTATTGAAATCACTTATGGTCTTGAACATGTCCTCATGTTACTTCAAGTATGTTGGCTTATTTGCTTTTGTTCTTTCTTTACCTCTTCTATTTACTTGTGATAGGATTTTTTTATTATTTTTCATTCATATATTTTCTTTTTTCTTTTTTTTTACATTCAATCTTTAGGTCAATATGCTTTAAAGATTCATAACTCATTCAACAACTGCAACATTGCTCTCCAAAAGATTTTTCAGATAACAAAATGTTTCAAGAAAGGTACGTTGCCTAAAGTCTTTGTTGGTTTTTTTTAATTATATTTTTTGTTTGATAATAATTATAATTTTATTGAGAAAAAATTGACATCAGTCTCGTATGTCAGCAACTTATCTAACCATGTAAAAATCATCCTTTTTTGGCGCATTTACATCACTCATCAGCCACTATATAAATAATTAAATTAAAAATCTTAAAGCTTGTTTAATGTATAAAATATAAAACAAATACCATTTTTGAAGAAATTAAAAAATAATTTTAAAAATAAAATAATTCTTATATTTTTATTTTAAAAAATAATAAAATATTATATGAATTATATAAAAAGAGTTACTTTTATATCAAAATTACTAAACCAGTCATTAGTTTTATATATTATATGATCTTATTATTATTATTGTTATTATTTAAAAAATGATATTATTATTATCTATCTCTTATTATTGTTCCACTTACAGGCACTCTTTCCCAACAGGTTGAATTTGGCTTGTTTTATTTATATGATCTGAACTATGATATTGTTGCACTTCTTCAGTAATACTAGCATTACTTTACAAAAAGATTTCAATCCAAAATTGATGATATATATATATATATATAGAAAATAATATGCATAACCAAGTTAGATAAGATGAAAGACTAATTAAAAATTACTATTGAGTGCTAATAGCCAAGTGATAAAACTTGATAAATGGATTTCATAGGACACTTTTCTAGCTTTCATTATTCTACTTATAGCACCATCAGGAGGGTTCCATACTGTTCTAAGATTTTGCCACAAAATTTTTTTTTTAAAGAATAGATTTTGCCACAAAACTTTTCTATAAGAAACTATTCTTTGACCACTGTTATCTCTACCTTTATTGTGTTTTGTGCTTCTATGCCTTTCCTTTATGTTTTATCCACAATGTTTACTTTTCCTATACAACTTTGGATATGATAATTAAAAACTTATCATTTTTTTTCATATTGTTTTTTAAGGAGTTGAATATTCTTACCAAAGATCTTGTATTACCTAAAGCAAGAATACCTCTCCTATTTGTTGTATGTTGGACATTTTTCCCATTTTTAGAAAATTAACTAATGCCTATTGACCAAAGAAAATAAAAAATTAATTAATGCCTTTGCTCAGTGAAACTTTACGTATTCTGGATTAGTGTCTTAGTTTTTAATTCCTTACATGTGCTAATTGTTGTTATTGGTTGTTGATGAACCTCTGATTTGAAACCCTTTATCTTAGGGATAATGTCCTTGACCTCATTAGCCTCATATTAGACAATAAGTTTGGTGCAACCTATAAGATTGTTAATAGCAAAATGTGAATTAATAAAAGAAAGTGGCCAAAAGATAAATGGTCAAGATAAGATAATATTTGAGAAGCTATTAGAGTTATCTCTAAATCCTCTATCAAGCCTAGCAAGCTTTTATGCAAAGAACTTTGTTTTAAAATTCCCATCTCTGGAACAAGTGATTGTATAGCTCAATACCCCAAGATGAAATTTATATACAAAGAACTCTATTTAAAAATTCACTTTATTAGGAAGAGGTAAATAGTAATTATAAGTACTTGTGTATATATTTTTTTTAAATGTTCTCTCATTTTTGTGACATTTTGCGAGAGTTTTGCTTTCTTATTTGCACTCCACATACAACTTGATATAATAGATAGTTAACATATTGAAACGGTTGTAAGATTATTGTTACCTTAACAGGTGAATGGAGGTAAAAATTGACAAAAAAATAAAAATAAAAATCAGATTTAATTTTTAGGACCAGCATATTTGTCAAGATATTTGTTGATTTTATAAATATTAAAATTGGCATTAGAGTTCTTTTATACGTTTATTTTATTGAGAAAAATTGGCTTGATGTTTGGATAGTTTTAGCTTTGCCTTTTTGCTCGTAGATTATACATGATTCAGCATTATTATCATTCTTTTTATGAGTATTATTATTTATTATTTCTTTTTCTATAAATACTTCAAAAAAGTCAGATAAATTTGTTTTAGTTTAAAATTGATCCAAGTAAATGTAAGTGATCAACATGTTAAAATTTAAAAATCTATTTTAGTTATTGTTTATTCTATACACTATTAATGGAGTGTTTAATAGAAATGGAATAATGAAATTATTATTCAAAGTTGAAGCCTGTTTGTTATTGTATTACTTTTATGTTTTTATGAGCCAATAACGATATTATTAATTTTAAAACTCTTATGTGATTTGCTTTACCTTACCTTTTGTTAAAAAAAAAAGTAAAGAAGTGGCTATTCTGATGGATTTTACTGTGTCTTAATTTTGTTTCACCTTAGATTTGTGTGGCAATAGGTAAAACTGATAGTGTTATAGAATTGATTGAGTTTAAATTACTTTTTTTCATTTTTCTTTTAAGTTAAAGCATATATGTTACTTTATTGGATACTTTAATAAATTTATATTTAAATTTGATAGTGTAGAGTATGAACTTAGATTAAACTCAATATGAGCAACTAGAAATATGAAATAAATTTTTAAAAAAATTTTAGTGGTGACCACAGTAGCCACTAAAATTTTTTTAAAATTAAAAAACTTTTAGCGGGGACAAAAGTCGCCACTAAAAATTTTTCATTTTAGTGTCAACCTCATGTGTCGCGACTAAAGAGGTCACTTTCAGTGGTAACTATTGTCACCACTAAAAGTCTCCTTTAATGGCGACCCCTAAAACACAAATTGATATAGTTTTAGTGGCGACAAAAGTTTTAGTAGTGACATTTGTCGCCACTAAATGATATTTGTAAGTGGCAACAAAAAAGTCGCCACTAAAACTCTTTTGTTACAGGGGTATTAGTCTCGACTTAGTGGCGACCAAGTGTCGCCACTAAGACTAATTAGTGACGCCTTTTAAACTTTTAGTGGCGACAAAAGTCGCCGCTAAAAGTCAATTTTTTTGTAGTGAATTGCTATTATTGCCCATTAGCACCTCTCAACCATTCACTACCTCATATATTTTAAACTGATGACAATCATTGCAAATATGAATAATTGTGCCCAAATCTAGCCACTACTCAAATGACTTTCCTTGTGTTACCATGTTTAGTTCAATGATCATACCACGTAGTGATCATAGCAAGCAAGTTTTTTCATCCTTTAAGTTGGCTTTTGAATTTGATACTTCTTTAGAATAATTGTCTTTCTTCAAAAGTCAACAGTATTTTATATAGTGCCCTTTCTTATGATAACATCTTTGTCTCTTTTTGTCTTTCTTTATATCAGCTGGGAACATAGCTTTTCTTTTATCCTTGGCAACTTCTTTCCACCAATATATTTCACCTTAGAATTTTGAGAAAGGAACACTACATCACATTTTCAATTTTCCTCTTCTATAGATAGATGCCTTTATAATTTTTTAATATTGAAGTATTCTTCTATATGTAGATTTTTTTTCTAATAATGATTCCAAGTTAAAGGTAATTCTAAAATAATTACTCCAACTAGTAATCATTTAGAAATACAAAGAAAAGAAAGGAAATAGAGAAAACTAGAAGATGTTCTTGACTTTTCTTCAATCCCTAAAGCTCTCCTTGCCTCACTATAAGAAAATAACAAAATTCTCGTAAAATTTTTCTATGGAAAAAATTCCAATATTTTGTGAGAATAACCATTCTTGTAAAATTTTTCATGGATTTCAGGTCAAAAAAAAATAATTATAGAGATTCACAATTTTTGGAAAATTTTTCTATGAGAAAATGCTTTTGTAGAAAATTTCTATGAGAATATCAAAAAATTTGATGAGAATTTTCTTTTTTGCAAAGGTTGTGATAAAATTTATAATTTTTTTACAAAATTTTCACTATAATTTATTGTAAAAACAAAATAATTTATAATTTTTTTGTATTCTCATAATATTTTATCAAGAGAACCATTAAAAAAAATTCATGAGAATGTAAAAAACTTTACAATTCTTTCTATTCTCGTAATAATTTACCATATCCCAAAAAAAAAATCAATCATTGGTAAAAATTCTTTTAATTTTAAAAAAAATAGTGGTGACAAAAGTTGTCACTAAAGGTTTTTTCTTTTTTAATTTAAAAAGACATTAATATATATTGAACTAATTTTTTTTCCCATGCGATGCATTGATTACTAAAGCAATTTCTTTCACACGCCATCATGAATTATTAAAGAACAAACTGATTTGTGCCTCCTGTCCTCCTATAGTCTAAACAAACCTCAGTGCCTAAAGAGAAGGAATGAGTAGGTAGCAAAAAATTAAGATTAATATGCCTACTTGCATTATTTGAGGATTTGGGTAAATCCAAAGGCAGAAAAGTAGCTGCTATATAATCTCACCATTGGGGCTTATTTCTCAACAAAACCTCCAAAGTTCTATGATAAATATTTTTCATTAAATATTTATTTCTAGATAACTAAATATTTTATAGGATAACGATATTTAGAATTGTGTTTTCATGAAGAGTTAATTCTTAGTCAAACCATGTAGTTTTACAAAATGGCACAATAAGAACAAATGATCCAAACTCTCATTACAATCATTAATATCATACTCCATCCATTAAAGCTCCTATTGTAATCAAATAGCCAAATGCATACACTTCATATTAACATATAAGTATTGTTGCTTATTTTGAAGCGTACACGCAAGTATACGTATTGCAACAGTAATAAAGTGATGAATAGAGTATCGTTCCCACGAGAATTTGTGACTAAGATAATTGTTAAGTACTAAAATTGTGCACCTTAATCTAAATCAAGCCAATAATAAAAGGTGATATGAAATTAAACTAAACTAAAGACATAAAAAAATAAGAGACACCATTTTAGATGAAATTGGAAAGTAAAATGATTTGAGATTATGACTTCCTCTAGCATTTCATATGAACTAATTACCTCTCTTTATTTTGCTCTTAATGTCATTAATAGCCTAGGACTCTAATTTACCTATAAGCATCTTCCGAATTACATATAGGCATTCCCCTAACCAATTCATAATTCCTTATGCAACTAAATTAGAGGTTTAATCAAGAATATGTCCTAATATGGCTATGTGAGGCTAGTAGGTATATTCCTATCCTACAAGCGAATCAATCTACTCAACATTGCAAATTTCATGAACCCACACTACACAATCCATGGTCAAGTCTTAAAATCCCTTTTTCAAGTTCATTTAGATTACCCAAATCATCTAATAGTTTCCACACACTTAGAAGCATGAAGCATAAGGATTAAGTAATTAATTCATACCATTAATTGCAAATAAAGAGAGTAAATATAACATATTACAAACTAGAGTTCATCACAATCCCAAATCAACAAGTTTAGTTCATGACTATGGGAAATAGCAACATTAAGAATAGAGCATAAATCAAATGGGTAAAGAAATACAAGGAAAAGCAAGGGAAGAAGAGAAAAACAAATTTAATCGGTGAATCTTACATAAACCCAAGCTTCTTCCATGGCATTTGAAGCTCCAAACCCTTCATTCTCCTCTCCAAAACCTTCAGAATGGCGGCCTCTGTCGAAGAAGTCTTGGAAGCCCTTTAAAACCCTAAAAAACGTAACAAAAAACGGTGCGTTCTACATTTTTTACGAACTGCGCCGCGGCAGCGCTCAAATGCGCCGCGGCGCAAATGAATTTCTTTCAGCAGCAGTGAAAAGCGTCGCGGTGCGAAATTTTACGCCGCGGCCAAATTAGCTTTTGTTTCTCCACCCGCCGCAGCACTTAATTTTGTGGCCGCGGCACTGAATTTTTTTCAGCAGCGGTTTTGAGCGCCATCTTTTGCTCTTTTGTCTCTTCTTCTTTGTTTCTTCCTTTTTCTTTTTCTATTTCTTTTTTATCATTTTCCAACAAATCTCAATACTTGTTCTTTGCATTGCAAAACTTCTAAACTTGTTTCTTTATAATTGTAACCCTACAAAAATATAAAATTTATTTAATTAATATTTATAATCTACCAACAAAGATTAAATAATTTAGCAACATAAAAATATAAATAAAAACACAAAATACAACTTAACTAAAAAAAATCAAAAGTGAAGAAATAAAACCAAAATTTACTAAATACTAACTTAACTAACATTTATTAATTTTATAAATAAAAAACATAAAATAAGTTCAATATTCATATGATAAATCCCTTAAAATATTGAGAAAATCATGACAATTTAGGACTTATCAAGTATGCATTTCACAGAAACAACCGCAGCGGGAGCAATAACAACAACAGCAACAAATTCAAGTGGATAATAATGATGTTTTCTAAAAATTGTAAATTATTAGCCCACACAGTGTATTGCTGTCCATCATTTCCAAGTATATGATCTAAATTGATTTTTGTTTAAGCTCCTCCTATCACATTGTGTGCTTCACTATAAAGCTTAGGTACTCTGTGGACTTCCTAAATAGTAAATAATTTACAATAACTATTGAAACACTCTCATTTTACTGTCAAAAGTAAGCATTCAAGCATTTGGAATATAAATAACAATGTATAGTAGATTAAAAATTCGATCATTGTCCGTGAACGAAAGAAACCAAGGATTACTTCATATTCTTGTTTGATTGGGTGAAGAAGATAAAAGTAGGGTCTTCAAACCTGAGTAAAGAACAGAGCAAACTGTGCAGTCTCCCTTCCTACATCAATATCACAATAAGGCATATCATGAGCTATACAGTACAAACATTGTATTCATAAATTTCTAAAAATTTGTAGTGGAAAATTACTTTTGTTGACAGTTACTAATAATTATTCATAGGTTCAGCCATAAATATTGAAGCATGTTGTCATTTCTGTTGTTTCTTCTTTTCGTTTGCAGATGGAATTAAAAGCTGCAAAGATTGCAATCAGACAAAATAATTTTTCAGCAGTTAGAGTTAAAAAGTTTTGCTTTTAATCTAATTAAAATCTGCATTATCTAAATTTATAATAGTAATACCCAACACCCTTTAACACCTGATTAAATCTATGCCAGGAAAGTATAGTTTTAGTATATATATCATGACAATGAAGCAATCCCCTTTTTCTGTTAATTAGCAACTGCAGTAGGCTTAAGAGAATGAACAAGTTCAACACAGTGACATAAATGAAATAACAATATCAACTTACATGAATACTCTAGTATAGTTTGAGTCATCTTCCAGTTCCAGTTGCTTCCCAAATTTTTTTAATGCAGGTGAATATATAGATTTTCTACTCACTGATGTTCCACCGGCTACCAACTTGACGGCTTAAATACACATAAGTATAAATTAACAATTTCATTGAAATGACAAAGCAAGTAAGCAAATGTTGAAATGAAGATAAATTGCTACTTGGTAACATTGGTGTGTCAATTAAGATACTCTTGGGATAATTAGTAAGACAATTATACATCAACTTCATAAGGAAAAAAATCAATATTTTAAACTCTTAATTAATTGTTGATTAAATTGACATTTAGATTTAACCTTGCATTCCTTTAGTTTTTATTTTATTTTATTTTTTTAGGGAGGAAGACAAGTAAGCACTTACGAAGAAAGCAAAAGAAAGAAGGAACATCTTTAGTTCCCATTAAATAGTTTTGCCTATTATATGGGAATTTATTTTCTCTCTTTTCCTTTATCTTTTAACTTTAAAACATAAGAGATTCTAACAACTAATATAACGCCTTCCTGAACCACAGATGCCAAAATCCACTCCATATTCATCAGTTTGATTTGTTTAGTATAGACAATCAAATCCATAATTAGCTCTATATCAAGCTTTTAAGGTTCCACATACACTTGATAAAATATATTTAACTTGAACCGAATAAACTTGTTCATGATTAAATAGTTTAGCCTATTGTACAACTTGAAATGAATAAAGTTTCTAATTACAAATAGGTTACATTAAAAGTTTATCATGAAATATTCAAATTTCACACCAATAAAAATATCATAATAGGATGCCCTCATATTCAAAGATTTAATATAAGGCTATACACATTTGACAGCTAGCTAACAAATCAACAATGCACCATTTACACTGATAATCCAAAAGAATAATGCAATGCTTAAAATCTGACATGACAGTAGAGTCATAGCCACAGGGATAATGCTTAAAATCAATGCTTAAAAATACAGAGCATCATGAATTAACAAAATACAAGTCTTGTATTTTGTTCATCCCATATACATGGTGGAGACATAATGTAACATCATAATATTGTTTTCCTTTGCATTTTCCATTTCTTAAAATGTCTTGCTCGGCACCCAAAAAAAAACAAAAAAAGAGGTGAATTTTGAATGGTTAAGAGAAAAAGTGTTGCTTGGAACAACAGGAAGGGATGATTTGTTAATTACGCCATCGCCCAGATAAATCTAGGAGATCTTGAATAAGAAGCTAAAATTTTTTAGAACTTGAAGAGAAAAATGAAGTGAAAGACAGAGCTTAGAAATTATAAGGAAAACTCACCAGCGAATCCGGCGAAAAGCCAAATGGAGGTAGAAGGAATCACAGTTTTCCAGTGACTACGATTGGCTAAAGATGGTGGGTTCTCGCGAGTCTTTCCTGGTTGGATGAAGACATAGTAATGGTCAAAGACGAAGAAGACGCACCTGAGGGCAACCACGAGAGAAAGGGTTTCAAGTTTCAAATATGTTTCCTCCCTCTTTTAGCGCAAAAATTAAAAGGATAGCTAAAATGAAAGATAATATGATATTTTAACATAAAAAGGAGGATAATATGACATCTTGAAATTGAAAAAAATGAATAAAAATATTATCCTATTATTATTTTCTTTAAAATGTATTTTTTGAATTTGAAAGTAGAAAAACTTAAGCTTAAGATAATAAACTATTTTTTTTGGAGGGAAAAAAATAACCAAATCACAAAGTTCTAAGTCATCACATTTGAAAATGTGAACTTTTACATATTCATTTTCTTGTATCTTCTTACGAATTCATAATTTCTCATATCCATTCCATTTATCTCAAAAAATATATCAAAATAAGTAGTTATACATATAAAATAATCAAATATATACAAATATATGAGCTTTCAAATTTTTTTTAAAAAATGTTAATAAAAAAATTAGAGGGAAAAGATTTAGAGGGTGGGAAAACATTTAGAAAAATTGATAATAATTTTAAGGGAGAGAAAATACGTGGAAGTATGATAATATAATAACAAAATTTTGAAATAGAAAAATATTATTTATTTTTTCTCTATTCTCATGGAAAAATATGTAAGAGTTTAAAAAATCTTGCAAATTTTTTGAATTCTCATGGATAAATTCTATGAGAATAAGAATAAAAAGATTTATAATTTTTTGAATTCTCATAAAAAAATATATGTAAGACTACTAATACAAAAATTGGAATTTTTTTTAATATTGACAAAAAAATTCCGTGAGAGTAGGAATAAAAAAATTTACAATTTTTGAATTCTCACAACAACAAAAAAAGAAGAATCCCATGAGAATAAGAATGGAAAAATTCCATGCAAATAAAAATAAAAAATTGTGAAACTTTTTGAATTCTCATGAAAAAATTCCATGAGAAGAGAATAAAAAAATTCTTATTTTCATAAAATTTTTTAGTAAGAATTCAAAAACTTGCAAAATTTTTTTATTTTATTTTTTCTAACAATGAATTATTATGTGAATAAAAAATTTGCAATTTTTTTTCTATAATTCTCATATTGTCTTTCTGCGAAAATTAAAAAAAAATTGTTAACCTTTTTTCTACAAAAAAAAATTAAACAAAAATTGTTCCACTATACTATGGCATGTTTGTCATGGTTTTTTTCTCAAAATTCTCTTGAAAAATTCTTACAGATTGAAAAACGATAAGAACTATGGAAAATCATAAACCATGACAAAGTCCACGAAAAATTCTATGGGAATTCCTCACTTCAAAAATTCTACAAAAAATATCTTAATTTCTTGTAGTGCATTCGAGATGCTCTTAAAGCTCTCCTCAGACCTCTGACAAGCCCAAAATAATGGCTAGCTTTTATGGGATTGGGACAAGCTCCAACACCTTTAAAAAAATGGAGTAGAAATGATAGCGTTATTTTTATGCGACTAGTGCTACAGGACTGAAATTGTGGCACCAAAGCATCCTTACTTCTCTTTCGAATAAGCGATATTTATCACCTGGACAGTGGTGCCATTCCCTAAAATTCTTCAAATTACATTTTTGTCACATTTTGACTTAAGGATTCCAAGGTTATAACTCCAAGATGACTCTGGCTTAAAGTTTCAAAAATTTACAACATATAAAAAGAGTCAAAGTATGACCAAACCAAAATTAAGCCTAAACTTGTCATCTATTGTTTGAAAATTGAGTTTGGAGCTATATACACTAGCTATGAATATTTTTTCTATAATCAGATATATTTACTATAGAATTAGACAACACAACACTTATTTCCTAGTAAAAATATGAAAAAAGAGAGATAAATAGTAGTTAACAGTGACTGTGTAATGGTGTAAAGATTATAAACTTTACC